>JAWQRP010002132.1:0-16494 GCA_033557875.1 Quadriops clusia | reverse complement strand
CAAAGCATTTTTCAATAACCTAAAGGAGCAGAGGGAAGATCTTCTCACTTTATCGTTTGACTGTCAAAAAAACCATGTGTTACCTAAAATACAAGACCAAATTGCCTATTACAGCAGACAGCTCTATCAATATAATTTTACGGTCGTAGTGGGGAATTCACATAACACGTTAACCCCAGAAAACGTATTCTGCTACACCTGGTGGGAGCACCAATACAAGAAAGGTTCTAACGAAATTTCTTCGGCCGTTTTTCATACACTGTCACGACTCGACCTGAGTTCATTTAGTACTATAAGGCTCTGTGCAGATGACTGCGGAGGCCAAAACCGGAACTCAACCATGATTGCCATGCTAAGCTACTTTGTCTCACAAATCGCTCCCTCAAACATTAAAGAAATCCAACTTATCTTTCCAGTAACAGGTCATTCCTTTCTTCCGCCGGATAGGGTATTCGCCATGATAGAGAAAAAACTTCGCCATGAACCAATTGTTATTCAGCCATCTGAGTATGAAGCAATTTTTAAATTATTTTCCACTGTATTCAGATTGGGAGATGATGCTAAGGTATTTGACTGGAAAACTCTTGTAGGAAGTCGCTTCAAGAAGCCAGGTACCTGGTACTTCAAATTCAATGAAGCCAAACGTTTCATTCTTAGCAAATCACCACGCCAGGACAAGATTTTACTTAGAGGCGAAAGGTATTATAACTCCGACATCTGTGCAGCGGAAATCGTCACGAAAAAAAGAGTAAACATTTATAAAACCATGAGACCAGCAGAAATTCTTCATGGTGTTTCATTGAAACCTGCCAAAATTGCAGATGTAAAAAAGCTTCTACACAAACACTTTGGGGATGGTTGGTATGACCTGGAAGAGTGTAAATTCTATCATTCAGTGGTTGAAAATATTGGTGACGAACGGGAATTTTATCACAATAAAAGATAATACAATAATAATGTAATTGATTTTTGTCTTGACGGAATTCATTTTAATACGCATTTCTGACTATTTCAAAAGGTTCCAAAATTAAAAATGACAGTTCAAAACTTCCTATATCCGTATGGTCGCGCCAAAACGTTCTATATCCAAACTACAAAGCTTTAGTACAACTTTCCCTAGGACATACTTATAATATTGAGTTCACATTTATTTCACGGATAAAATAGTTAATAAACCAAAAAAGATTTGAAGTATTTTTCTTGTATATTAAACTCAGGAAGGGTTTTTCGTGAATACTGAAAAATTTGATTGAATGGATATAGGCCCCTTTGCCGCGAAACGCCTCATATGTATCTTATAAGATAGACAGTAAAATTTAAATTTTCAATTAGTAAAGATATTTACTGGCAGTAGATAAGAGGAGATATATTAGTTTATAAAGCAACAATATAAGACAAGAACAAGGTTACGGGTTAGTGATAAAAAATTCATATTCAGTTAGAACAAGAAATATGTTTCCCATACACATGGTGCAACCTAATTTGTTTACTGGACTAAATCTAGTAAACGGACAATGAGATAGTGCTAAATCCAAATGTGGATTTGTGTCCATTTCGAACATTACAGTCGTTGTTGGGCAAGCCAGCCAATAAAACGAAATTTGAAAGGATGTGTTATAAAGTAATTGGTAATTCTCGAGGTTCAGTGTACACCTATAGCCTAGGATCAGACCTAGAAGGATGCAGTGGCGAAAATTACGTACTTTACACATGAAGATTTAAAATAAACACTTATTTGAATAAATTTACCCACGACGCTACTGCAACCCAACACTCTTTAAATCTGTACCAAAACAATTTACATTTTCAATTAAATATTGAATTAATTTAATATTTATTTGAATTTGATAAATCTTTTGGTTACATCAGAAAATGCATTTAATTGTGATTTGTGTGAAATACCTTTGATTTGTTAATGGATTAATTTCCCTTTAATTATGTGATTGATCATTCGTCTGTGGGTGGTTTTTACATTTATTTCTAATTATTCTCTGGTATAAATACTCACATTTTAGATTATTATTGGTGAAACTATTATGGTGAGATTCCAAAAGTTCGCGTATATTCGGAGTCAAGCCGACACCTTACCAGCAACTATTATACGTATAATGCAATACAGCTGCTTACGTGGTAGTTAACAAATGGAAATGAACGAGTAATATACTCGAACACTTTGTTCGAGTTACAATGCTCGTGTTAATTCGATTCCGATGGGCATATATGTAGATCCTTCATTTTTTCTACTGGTTGTTGGAACAGTTTAACAGGTTCTGATAAGCTTGTTATAATTATAACAATAGGAAAATATCAATCAAAATAATGACAATTATAATGCTCTAAGGATATTAAAGTTGTATAATTTTATTTATTGTTATTGATCTATATAATAAAAGTAGAAACATCAATCGTAATTTTAATTCAAAGATCTACTTAATATACAATATAAATTATTGTTATTATTATAAATATATATATATTATTAAATCCCGTTGATAATGTTTTAACGACAACCAAGCTTGCATCATTAAAGAGCTGAGAAAAAGAACCGTGGAAAAGTTTTATGGCCGGTCAGGAGAGTTATAAATTATATATGAAAGACTTGTTGAGAAGACCCATAAACGGAGAATTCAAAGATTTACATAAGGGTTAAAAATAAAACTCCCGGATAAGACTAAAACCGACATCAAGACACCAATGAGTGGGTTTCTCCACATCGGGTCTAGGGAACATTGTAACAAAAGTCCTTTCATATGAACCTTTGAAGGAACGCGTTAGTTTTCAATAAAATTTATCTTTCTCCTTAGTCTAGTTCATGCAATATTCATATTTCATATAATGTGGGAATTAGTGCAGCTTATAATTAGCACGTTGTAGACCGTCTCAATGGGTCCATAAGATCTATATTATTTACTCTTCATTAATTGAGTAATATATAACAAATTAAGGTTTACCTATAAATTCTAATCCGGCTAGTTTCCACGTCCCCTTCTTGGTCACAAGTATGCTGGCAGGACACACGTTTCTGTGCAACACGTGACCCGAATAGTGTAGGAAGGATAAAGCTTCTGTAATCTGGAATGAACATGTAATCAGTCATATGCATTGTACCTTAATAGAGTTCAAACTACATGTACCAATTTACTTTAGTAATTTGAAGTACATATGTACATATCAACTCAATAATTGTAGATTTTATCTAATAATGAAGTTGTTTCACGAGATCAAGGATCGACTTGAATTGTAAAGATGCCCTTCCAATTCAACATTGAACTCTCCAACGATAAAATCATGTTTAATCATTTAATAAGGGTAAGCTTCAATTTCATTGTATGCAACATTACGAAAATGTATATCTTAATATGTACAGAATTAGGTAGATGTTTATAGATTTGTAAACTATTTTGTTAATTTAAAATGTTTGCTGTTCAGAGGCAATAATCATTTTATATTACACTCCCGCACTAACGACAAAAATATTTTTCCTGACAAGTTAATTACTTACCAGTATGAACACATATCTAGAAGTAAAATAACGATGCCTACGCCGCACAGTGTAGACCGTATACGAAAATATATGAAAATAAATCTCACTGTTCTCAAATTACGTTCTTCAAGAATAAGGAACAAATGCAGTACTGAATGCGAGAATATTAAATTGCAGCAATAATGAGCAAAAAATTCAACTAGGAGTATCGCCGCAAAGCCTTTGTAAAAAGATAATAAAGAGCAGTGTTAAGGAGGAATATGGGACTCGCAAAACATCACTTTTAATTTGTTCTGCACTGTACAGTTAAATGTTTTAATCAAAAATATCTGCGACAGTTGTCTGTACGTGTAATCATAAAATGCTACGTTACTGCAGATGAAAACTGTGGATATTGTGGGAAGGATGAGTACCATCCATTAATGTTGGCTCGTTCATGAAATATTCATGGTATATTTCCATGAAGTTGACCAAGCTCTCTCATTATACATATAGCTAAATTGTTTTGGAAATTATGTTTGCCATCATGAATGGACTTGGACCGGTACAAATAAATGTGAGACTAGTAAACCCGGAGTCATAAAATTAGTATATTTGAAAAACTAAGTCAGTCATTCCTCCGCCAGCATTATTTCCAAGCGATCATTATTAATTCCTAAAGCGTCCGTTATGCATTAGTAATGATTAAGCATAGGAATCACGACATAGCAGCCCTTGCAATTGGCAACCCTAAATTTAATTGAGTCAACCTAAGTTCCACAAAATTAATAAATTCACGTTGTAAAGCATTAATTTATAAACCACGACCGTGTAGTGCCAAATGCGGGATAATATCGATTACATCAGCCAACTTCCTGTTCCTATTCGTGTTTACAGCCATTTATTGCTCTAAATTGCGAACAAACGACACAAAAACGTTTCCTAACTCAATATAAGGTGTACTTTTGAAAACCAACTGTTTAAATTCGAATTAAAAAGTAACAAACCTTTTTGTGTGCCTATTATTTTGTAATATTTTGTAATAATACGTTTAGGTGTTTTTCTAGTACACATTTCGCCTTGAAAATGTCCCTTGCAACAATGGACGGAACGTCTGCATTCTATGGAGTCAAAAAAAGGTTTATACCTAAAAATATTATTGTATAAAAAAATCGGGAATATTTGAAATCGCTCAAATGCTAACATTATTAAAAAAATCTGAATATGAAGTATGTTTGAAATGTCGTGTTTAAATTCATTGTTGTTTTATTCCAAACAACTGTAATTATTTGATTACATACTGATGCCCAGGAAACGAAGTGATAAATGGACCAAACAAGCGTGAATAATTGATAATGTAATTTTTCATTGTCGTCAGAGTAATCTTCTGACATTAAAATTGGGGGCGTTGTAATCATTGTGGCAATTTATTATAAAAATGTATCGGATAATATATCTTATCTGCATGACACGATTTTAATTTTGAATTGACATAAACGAAATGCCGATGAAATCAATTAGCACATTAATCACTCGAGAGAATGACCAATATACTTACTATCGTGTCATTCTTAAGGCTTTAATTAACATTTCCTTTGAAGCTAACATTTTTTTGTTACAGTTTCTACCTATATTTATTTTTTGCCCTAAATATCGATTGTATCATAAAGCAATCAACATAAATGTCAGGAAATGTGAAGTTTTAATGTGACGCCAAAACAGGTTGTTCAGTTAGAGATAAAATTGCTTGTGCGAGAAAATCTCCCATATATACCTTAGATTGAAGGATAACAGTTTCAAGTTCAAACGACTTTCTGTGGGCAACTTTATTCTAAAATCGACCGAGTCGACAAATATTTGGACTTCAAAATTGGTTTGCAAATCCATCCCTGTGCGAGCAGTGGATTAAATCCTCCGGACGATGCGACCTAATGTAAATTTATTAATGTGTAGGCATTTCTCCACGTCATAATCGATTAGCGATTTTTTATGGGTCAATCGACAATCTTTTTTACTTCAAATGAACATGCAGGAAAATGTACTTGATCAAGCTGTACTTAAATCTGTTAGATTATAAATAGATGAAAGCAACATAGAGAGTTAATGTCAGTTAATTTACCTTTGCTCCAAAAAACATTGTTCTTTGTTTACAATTCCTGGAAGGTAATGTTACCGAACACGAAACTGTTATTACCCCAATCAAAGTGATGGAAAGACAAATCAATGTGAGTATAATTTATATCTCTCGTTTTGACATAAAGCACAGCGCCTATATTACGTTTCGATCAATAATAATTAACTCCTTAAAAGTTTCCTTTTAATATCATCTTTAGATCTCGCAATTAATAAATTGATATGTGTAAAATATTTCTAATTAAAGAATAAATAAAATTAGATAATTATGAGAGAGTACAAAAACAATAGTTGTATGAACAAAGAAACTTACTTGTAGGATCCCATATTTATATTCTATGTCCAGAAAGTTGTATTCTCTGGCGTGAGCTGGCCTTGGTGTTGTTTGTGGTGTAACCCCGCTTGTAGGAACTCCTGTTTGATTCCCTGTGTTTTCATGGTATGCTAACACGTTGGCTAAACTTGCAAATACTGGTTCCGAAGCGAAAGCTAACGTGTCGGCGCATTCCTCAATAGGATGGAGGACATGAAGGATTTTTGGATGACGAAACCTTTCCAGTTGTCTAACGGAACTACGTAATATTTCGGTAACAGTCTCTTTCCTCTTTGGCTTGTGTAGCTTTTCTGCACAGCGCTTTTCAAAAAGGAATACTGAGCATTCCTGAAAAGAAATATGAGAATACATCAATTATTGATATTCATTAATAGAAAGAAAAAAAAACATCGTTTGGTAGTTTTCAAAGTTGAAAACGTTTTATTTGTATTATTTTTTCTATATAGATATTGACAAATGCTACTACCTCAGTTTTAAATATAAATGAAAATCGTTGAACCTGTTATTGGAAATAAAGCTCGGAATGAAACTAAACTACTTTACACAGAATTATGGAAATATGAAGGGAAAAACGCAGTCTTGAATTTAATAATCTGTTGTCTGAATTATTTATGCAGTATTGTAGTTTTATACACTGGAGTCACTTTTTCATTCTGCACTTTAAAAGTTACCAAAGATATCAAACAATAAATTAATTAATTAAACATTGATTCCACTTTCCTGATTTTTCCATTGTATCTTTACCTATACAGAAATGTGGAAATGTTGTTTACTGAAAGTAAGAAAGGGCAATAAAAGTTAGATCATGCCTTATACCCTCTTATCCAATGTTGAGGGGTATAAAAAGGATATAAAAACAACTACAGGAGATTGACCCTTGTTTGTCCTAGAGAAATTATATTATACAATAAAATTTGATCTTTTTGCACACTTGGATTTAGATTAGACTAACTTTCATATTAAATCTACACTTTATTAATTTTTTGTTATATACGTACACAGAGAGAAATAACTTGGTAATGAATCCATTTTTATATATGAACAGCTATTCCTAAATGGAAAATTAATGAATTTGAATTAGTTAAAGCTACAAGTGAAAAATATAGTCCAATATTCTACTTTTTTATGTAAAACAACTAAATCTGTAGTATTATCAATTAAATTATTTTACTAAATCTAAACTAAATGGTTCAAAAATCCCAAATCATTTATATATTTCTACTAAAAACTTAGACATTTTTACAGACAGTAAGTGGTTCTTCCGTATAAATAATTTCGTTGATTCCAAATTAGGTGAAATAGCTACTTTTGTGGTAGTAATTTTGTATATATAGAAGATGAATCATCTACAGTAAATAAAAATTTAGAACATTCTTGAAATGTAAAATAGTTTCTACTATCACATTTAAATGAACTACTGGTTAATGTTTTTAATGCGCGATAAAACGATAAAATTATTCTCCTGAAAAATGTCAAAAATGGACTTGACAAGTAACCCTTTAAATTATGTTGTTGTTTAACATGTTAGACATGTGCAATGTGTGCCCCTGCACAGACAATGGCAAAATTAATATGTTGTGCATTTAAAAAATACCAATTATGTGGTTGATTTAACTAGTACCCCACCCTAGTACTGATCTAGAACAGTGGAGAGCATGCGCGTTGTGAACTCGCCATTTTAATAGTTGGAGCAGGAACAAAGTGTCAACGTGTCGTTGGTGTTCACGTGTATTTCAAGTTTCAATATAAAAGCTGTGTAAGTTGTGTCCGTCAAATTATGTAAGTATGTTACATACGTAGTTTAAAGTGAAGTATCTAATAATTTTTACATTAAAACATGTGTACCTATATGACAGGCAAATGTTCATATTGTAGTTAGTAACCGTTTAAAAAATGGAGGACGATCAACCACTAATAGAAGTGATAGATGTTCAAGGACCTTCAAGTGACGATTACGTGCAGGATTTGTTGACCAGCTAGGATATGCCTCAGCTAATTCCTGATTTCGGAGGTTCGATGTAATACATATTTGCACGTACAGAGTATATAACGCGAAGGGAAAAAATTTGTCAAACTTAACTGAAAATGTAGTCAAATAACCTAAAAGTTAGTTATTTTATAAAGAAGATTATCAAACGACACAATGAATGAACTTAGGTAATAGGTTATGCTTCCATTGATCCGATCCTAACCGGTTTCATTTTAGGAAACGTACTTAAATAGCGAAAAGCAAAGGGGCAAATTGGCAGAAAAATATTACAGCACGTGTAAGAAATATAAACGAGCAGGATACATAGAATGTGATAGAAAAAGAAAATGTGTTTGGGCCGGTGTGTTGTGGAACGTTACTATCGGTCTTATCGGTAATCCTCTTTTGTGCAGTTTTATCTGGCTTATCAACATTGGTGGCTGTGGGTTCATTGGTGTTAATTTGAAGTTTGGGGTTATATTAAATGTGTCGTTTAATGTGATTCTGTTATTCTTGATTATTGTTTTGATCTTGTTCAAATATTTGTTCGTGGGGTCCTTATTCAATTTGGTGAAGTTATTTTGACTTGTAAATTCTAGTGTTTTCTGTACGTAATCTGTTTTAGGTATGATTACTAATCCACCCCCTTCATCTGCCATAGTTACTAATGAGTTTGATACTTCCATCTTATTCTTGATATCATTCACTATTTTATTTTCTCGGTTTTGGTGTTGTTTGTCTCTGTCCATGTTTCTGTTAACTTTTTGTTCAATAAGGAAGTTAGCGCATTGAGTTTTCAGTTGTAAGTTGTTTGGCATGGTTTGGATAATATAATCTAGTTCTATTGCTAAGTAATTCAACTGTTTCTCTGAAGTTCTCTCATTATAAGCGGTGTTTATTGCGTATTTGTGACCCTTGTTTAAGACTTGTTCTTCTTTTTTACTAAATTTTATCTGTGTTAGATTGGTGTATCTTGGGGCGAAATTGATTATCGGTTTCTATCTATGTGTGTCTTCTTGTTGATACTTCAGTCTTAATTGCGTGATTTTTCTCTGGTGTGAGAACATTATATTCGTTTTATGAAACGAGATGTTCTCATTTATAATTTGCATTAGGTAGTCAAGTTCCACTCTGTGTAATGTTCCTGAGATCGGTTTCTACGTTGTGTAAAGTTGTGCATTAACCTGATTAAGTTTCCTGTATGATTCCTGTAACGTCGCTCTGAGGATCTTCTTCTTTATATGTATCTCGGTTCTGGGGTTCAAGTTCCTTGGTAGTTTCACTTGTGCGAACTTCTTCCTTTAGGCATGTATTGATGAATGCGATGCTCATTTCTACGTTGGTTGTTTTCTTTGTAAGTCGTTCCAGTGTGCGGGACGACGGTGTGGTCGCCATCTTTCTATTAGGGGTAGAGATTCCAACAAGGTGTTTCAATTATTTGGGTTTCAATAAAAGCCTAAGCCTTGCTAATAATTTCATTTTTAGGAGCACTACAGTTTCGGCTTCTCAACTTGAGCCTTCATCAGGTGCTGAAACGATTACATTTTTGGTTTAATCAATACACTTAACTACACATATATAACATTCATCATTTTGTTGATCATGTTCGCGCAATGATCCACACCAAGTTTTAGCAAAAATGTGTTTTGATTTTACCTTTAGTCGTATTTTATTATCAAGCTAAACAAAAGAACTCTAGAGTTCTTTTGTTTAGCGAACATGATCAACAAAATGATGAATGTTATGGTATATATGTGTAGTTAAATGTATTGATTAAACCAAAAATGTAATCGTTTCAGCACCTGATGAAGGCTCAAGTTGAGAAGCCCAAACTGTAGTGCCCCCAAAAATTAAATTATTAGCAAGGCTTAGACTTTTATTGAAACCCAAAAAAAAAGGTTTCTTTAATTAACTCCAGTTGACTGTTAAAAGCGAGCGCCGAAGGCACGAGCACTTGCGAGCGAAGCGAACAAGACAGATGCCCCAATAATTAATTCTACAAAGTCAATTTATTATTTTTATTTCATGTTTTTTCAAATTTTTAAGTAATTTGTTGGTGTCTTTTTTGGTATAATAATAAAAATTAAAAATTCATATTTACTACAATAGCGATTCGTACTAGATAATTCTCAATACTTGCTAACGTCTTACAATTTGACTTATAAGTGACTCAGTATTAGATTTATACCTTTATACTTTATAGTTAAACCAAACTTTATAGTTAAACCAAACTGTATAGTTAAACCAAACTTCATAGTTAAACCAAACTGTATAGTTAAACCAAACTGTATAGTTAAACCAAACTGTATAGTTAAACTAAACTGTACAGTTAAACCAAACTTTATAGTTAAAACAAACTTTATATTTAAAACTAACTGATCATTTGATTGAATTTAAAACTAACTGTGATTATATTTATGAATTTTTATTAAGCGGTTTCGCCTTGTATAAACTTGGCTTAGACCACACATGTGCGGTGGCTATCTATACCTAGAATTCTTTACAGCTAGTATGTAAACAAGGCAGGCATTAATGAACGAGGTAAATACTACAAAACTCGTTAGATGTGCTAATTTAATTAATATTATATGTATGTATGAATACTGTGCGTAATGTCTGCCATTATTTGCAATATAGCTCAAGGTCGTTTAAATAATATTGTGTTTGTATTATTAAATTAGTTGGTTAATTTAATTTGCGTGAAAAATCACTGGTTACCATGTAGACATGTATTTATCTAGGGCTATTAAGACACTATAGGTTTCTTATGACTTCAGGGTTCTTAGAGTTGTGTACCATTATCAAAGGTTGTTGGATTTAATGCTGTGGCAGGTACATTTTTGGTCATACTAAATTTTTGTAGAAAACCAAGCAAATTGATTTCCTTTGGATCATGGTTGGTTCTAGTTTTCTAAGTACATAATAATATCTTTGGGAGTACTGGTATAGATCAACTGGTATAGACGAACTGGTATAGACTAACTGGTATAGACAAATTGGTATGTATCGATTCGTAGTACCTATACTTCATTTAAATTTTCACTTGATTTAAACCATCAGAGTTTAGATCACATGTGCACTCTCAACGTTCATTTCAATTAGTACCGATAAATTGTCGCTCGATCTTTCTTCAAGAAGAAGGATGCAGAGCTAAATTCGGCCCATATTAATTGGTAATAAAAACATGACCGGTCGACCTACTTAGCCCACTTCGCGCACTTAGAAACTGTGAGGTAATACCAACTCTGCACTGGTGCTGGTGCTGGTACTGGTGCGAGCAGGCTTGTCTTTGGCTCGAGCAATCTTCTGGCTCATTCGAGCAATCTTATGGCTGGTTCGAGCAATCTTGTCTCTGGTGCTGCACCACTGGCGTACTCTTGCGAAATTTTGTGCGACCCAGCCGCCAACTGGCGAGATTTATCTCTGGTAATGCGGAAGATGGAACAATTAACAATAAAGACATTATGGTCGAACCACGCTTTCTGGTTTCCGGGCTCTTGCTCGCGCTCCTTTGGCTTTCTCACCGCCATAGGTGGTGCGATGAAAAACTTATCGGGTCACCATCAGACCACATACAGTGTGAGTCAAAAAGTGCTCCACATTTGGCAACTTCGCGAATGCAAGCACATCACGAATGCAAGAACATCTTGAATACAAGAGTTTGCCGAGACGTACTGAATTAAAAAAGGGTTTTTACCAGACTTACTAACCTATTTACCTGGATAATTAGCAAAGTTACGAAACTTTGTTATGATTGCAATAACCACAGCGAGACTACCTGTTACACTCTTCTACCTCTTACACTCTTCTACCTCTTACACTCTTCTACATCTTACACTCTTCTATCTCTTACACTCTTCTATCTCTTACACTCTTCTATCTCTTACACTCTTCTATCTCTTACACTCTTCTATCTCTTACACTCTTCTATCTCTTGTATTCTTCCATCTCTTGTGTTCTTCTATCTCTTACATTCTTCTACCAGTTACACTCTTAGCAGTATAAGCGCGCAGGTCAGACATTTGGGCAACTCGGTCTTATGCAAGGCTCTTCGTAAAATAAACATATAAATTATTTATCGAATTAAGGAAAGCGTAAATAATTACGCTAAATTGTAGCACTGGCTGAGCAGTCCGGCTGTTTGAAAAAGGCGCGCAAGAATGCGGCGTACCGATTGTGAGAAATAATAAAAGTAAATAAGCTTGACCTTGTTTGAAAAGGGAACGATGGAAAAGATTTAAAATGTTGATTAGGTAAGTGCCTGTCTCGTAATCACAGTGGACTTCTGGACGTCCACCAAACGGACACGTATGAGCGAATGTCATATCTTTCACCATTTGCATTTGTAGTTGATTGCTTAGAATTCCCACGATTGTGGAGATAAAGAGGCCTAGAGATAAAGAGACCTAGAGCTAAAGGACGGTAAATCCTATAAATAAAAAATTGTAGTCGTAAACCTGATAATAAGATTCATAAAATAAGACCTTGGAAATGATTGCCCATACAGGTTTACAAATTTACCTACCCAATGGTAGGAGCATTAGGGGAACCTGGGCACCCTTTCTATGAGAACTGGAGGAGTGGGGGGACGCCCTAGTGGCTCCAATACTACTAATTTTAATAAACTTATATTAAATTTAAAGAAATCTAAGAAGTTAAATTTCAATGTGTAATTGTTTCAGCCTCAGACCTTTGCTCTAACCAACGGCGAAGGCCAGGTGCGACAGCGGGAAGACCTAGGCAGCCATGGCGTCGAAGACATGACTCAGCTGAGCGACCTGCACGAAGGAGCCTTGCTTTGGAATCTCAAGCTGCGTTACGACCGGAACTTAATATACACTTACGCAGGAAGCATCCTCATAGCGGTAAACCCGTACAGAATGTTCGACTCCAGTTATGGGATCGAGGCGGCTCAGAGGTACAAAGGCAAGCTCATCGGCTCCCTTCCTCCCCACCTCTTCGCCCTAGCCTCAGCCGCCTATTCCGCCCTCCCTCTCCCCCAGGTGGTCGTCATCAGCGGAGAAAGCGGAAGCGGAAAAACCGAATCCACCAAGTTGGTCATGCAATACTTGGCAGCCGTGGCGCCATCTGCCCCCAGAGGACAAGCATTGGTCACCGAACAAATCCTGGAAGCCACCCCTTTGCTTGAAGCCTTCGGGAACGCCAGAACGGCAAAAAACGACAATAGTTCCAGATTTGGAAAATACCTTGAGGTCTACTTCAAAAATGGCGCCATCATCGGAGCCAAGGTGACCCAATACCTCCTGGAGAAATCCAGGATAGTCACGCAAGCCCCTGGAGAAAGGAATTACCATGTCTTTTACGAACTCCTCGGAGGGTTGGCCAACACAGAAAAACAAAAATACGGTTTGGTAGACGCGGATAAATATTTTTACCTGAATCAAGGAGGGGGCGATTGTGCCCCAGGGCACTCTGGATCCTGCTCCGATTGGGGCGCCTTGTCCCGTGCCATGCAAGTCTTGGGGGTTGGAGAGTCTGAACAGGAAGGAATTGTCAAGGTCTTGGCCGCGGTGCTCCATTTAGGTAAGAATCTTGGTTCGGGCAAAAACTTCATCTACTACATCAGGAAATTCATCTACTGGCTCAGGAGATTCATTTAATACTGAAAAACTTCATTTGAATGCTTAAAAACTTCATTTGAATGCTTAAAAACTTCATTTAAATGCTTAAAAACTTCATTTAAATACTTGCATACGTAATAGCACATCTATATGTGGTAACAGGCAGGCAAATCAACAAGTTGCAAGCTGATCAGGTTCATCGTCCTGATGATGGCTCGGATTATAATTAAGTCTGTAGACCATTCCGATTTTGTCCAATTTTGGAACTTTATTGTTCGGTTATGTTCCATTTTCGTTTCGATTCCTGTTGTTCCATTGTGTCCAATTTTCTTTGGATGCTATAATTATAATGATGGAATTATAATGGTAGTCGTTCTTCCAAAGAGAACAATTTCGTTAGAGACGCTCCTTTCGTCACACTCAGGAAATATCTGATCCGTTGACTTGTAATGATTGGTGAACTATTAATATTAATGGATAAATTAATATTGATTCATGGTTTGGTATTGATCAACAATCAATTCTTTCAGGGAACGTCTACTTCCATCGTAGGCAGTTGAGGCACGGGCAAGAAGGTGTCGAGGTGGGCTCCGATGTAGAAATCAAGTGGGCCGCACATTTGCTGCAGATTTCTGCATCAGGACTGCAGAGGGCGCTGACATCTAGGATCACGGAGGCTAGAGCCGAACGCGTCCATTCCCCGCTCAGCATCGACCAAGCCTTGGATGCTAGAGATGCGTTCGCTAAAGCTTTGTATTCTGCCCTCTTCAATTGGTAAGATCATTTATGAAATGTGACGGAACCAACGTTTGGATGACCTAGATATACAGAATAGAATAGAATTGAAAAGAATACAGAAATTGGAAAACTACCTTAAATGAGTAGTACCTCTTTCACCTTGATATCAGCTTTTTTCTCATAAACTAGATCATCATCGAACTCTTCAAATCTATGTTCCTCCTTTCAGGCTGGTCACAAGGGTCAACTCGATCGTCCAAAGAGGAGGGCTCCACGACGCCGCGAGGATATCCTTGCTGGACATCTTCGGCTTCGAGAACTTGGCGGAGAACTCCTTCGAGCAACTCTGCATAAACTTCGCCTCCGAGTCCTTGCAGCTCTACTTCAATAAGCACGTCTTCAAGTTAGAGCAGCAAGAATACGCCAGAGAACGTCTAGAATGGACCAATTTAACCTGGCTAGACAATACCCCCGTCATTCATCTTCTGGGGAAGAAACCAGTGGGGATTTTGCACCTCTTAGACGACGAAAGCAACTTCCCCAGAGCTTCAGATGCCTCATTCCTGGAAAAGTGCCATTACAACCATGCCCTCAACGAACATTATTGTCGCCCCAGGGTTGGAGGACGGGAGTTTGGGGTAAGTTCATTTTGATAGTATTTTGTGTTTTCTTTTATAGGACTTTCGCCATAATTTCTATCTATTTATCTACCTATCTATTTATCGATCTATTTATCCATCTATCTATCTATCTATCTATCTATCTATCTATCTATCTATCTATTTATCTATCTATCTATCTATCTATCTATCTATCTATCTATCTATCTATCTATCTATCTATCTATCTATCTATCTATTTATCGATCTATTCATCTATCTATCTATACAGGGTGATTCTGTTCCTCTTTTCAAAAATCAGACCACATATAGATTATAACTAAACAATGAAAAAAGTGTAATAAACTGGTATCCTAAAATCAAAATTAATGGGGGAAAAAATTCTTAAAGATTTTGCCCCACCGGTTGACAACTGTGGCAGACAGTGAGTTAATTTACGTAGGCCGCAGCACGACGGACGCGACGGTAATGCAGTTACTGTTATTCCACAGACGCCTAGTTAAAGGAAATCATTCCTTATTATTACTAGTAACCAAAAAGGAATAGATTATTGGTACGGTGAAACCAACTTAGAAAAAAGTTTCGCCAATACCTTTTACAGGGCATTATTATTTGTTACACCCTCTAATCTAAAGTTTACTGCAAGTTTCTACTTTTTTAATAATTAATTAGCAATCTTAGATGTCAAGTGGATGTAAGAAACTCGAACAAACTGATAGATTACTGTGCACATATGAAAAACATCTACTTATGGGTCCTTACAACTAATTGGCAACTTTTCACCGTGTACGCGACCTTACGTTCTCGGAATAGTAGCATAACTAATAGTAAATAATGAAGACAATAAAAGCTTACCAATAAGGTAAAATAATAGGACACAACACTAACCGTTGCTAGGAATGCCCCCTTAGGCAAAGGTCGTATTTTAATAATCTACAGTTTTATTTCGTTTATTAACTACACCCATTACTTATTATCCAGGTACGAACACAAATATCGTAAAGTGCATTTTTATCGAAACATACACGGTAAACTACTAAACTAATCCGAGAATTTTACAACTTTCGCCCTACATTCGTAAATGTGGTATAAAGAATAACCAAGGTCGGGGTTAATGCTCTAAACAGCTGATTTAAATACAGCCTGCATACGTCTCAAAATTCAGCAGAAATGAAAATATGCGTGCAATGAAGACAAAATAAAATCATGAGGCAAGAGAGATAGATGGAGTCGATCTCTTTTGATGTGTGGATGCCATTCCTAGAAAACGCTTTTTACGATGTTTTTAGAAATCACAATACTCGTAATATGCAATGTTAAGTTAGTTCTGTTTTGAAGGTTGGATAGTAAAGAACGATTTTATATTCTCCCTTGTGATTTTTGTCTTACATTTGATTTACACTAGTGCTTTAATTTAACCGTTAGGTCTTTTTGCACCAGTATAAAATACGTTCTTATTTAGTGTTGTGGTTGTAAATAATACACGTGGTAAACATTAAAACTTTTGTTATTATTATTGTTTAAATTATCTGTGTGTGTGTGTGTGTGCGTGCGTGTGCGTGTGCCATGGCAAATTTAAGTAATAGGGAATATTTAAACATGATTATGGTGTTAGGTGAATGCCATGGGAAAGCTCTTGCAGCTGCTAGACTTTA
>JAWQRP010002131.1:0-16501 GCA_033557875.1 Quadriops clusia | reverse complement strand
AATAATCCGATTTTAGTTTCATTGATGTATTATTGATGAAATGAAATTATTATTATTCAAGTGGATATCTAACTATTTTTACTGGATTTTATGAGACAATGTACAAAAAGGATCAAAACAGCAACAGACAGTCGTGAATTTGCCAATAAAATTAGTGCACTTATGCTATTACTACAGAAAAAAAATCTTGGGTAATATAGTCCTATATTAATTAAATAATATATAAGTTGAAATTTTATTTTTTCTAACGTGTTCTGAGCTTCTACTGCTTCATCTGAGAAATAGTTAACATTTAAAAATAATAGAAGTGACAATACCAAAAATTTTATCAAACTGTGTGTGTATGTGTGTAGTATTTGATTAAAAAATTGATTTGTAGATATTACCACTGAGTCCACGTTTGTCATTAATGGATTGGTCTTTGTCTTTGGAAATTTGAATCATTTTGAGGAGACATTGGGATTTAATGATTGTCTCTTGACAAAGTACTTCTGAACTATCAAAATCAACTTTATGTTTAAGATCAAAAGTACATTTATTTAAATTATGCATGAAAAAAGTGTATCTATTAGGCACCTAAAGTTTGACATTTGGTGCAATTGTTTTTGTAGTAATCGGACACTTATTTTGGAACAAATAAAGTAACTAAATCAGACACTTATTTTGGAACAAATAAAATATCTAAATCGGACACTTATTTTGGAACAAAGGGAGAATTATTAATAAAAAAATTAGCACTCTTGATGAAAACTTACATTAGGATCTTCTCTAACAGGTTCCTCGATCTGTAAAGAAGTTGGTGGTTGAGGTGTAGCTGAAGCATCATTAAAGGAGACTCTTTTGGTGCCTTCTTTGTTACGCAGCGACATGACTACATAACTAGATCCCCTTTCCGGAGGTGGTGGAGCTTGTGGTTCTTGAGGAGGTGGCTGAGTTTGAGTTTGATTTCCTGGCTTCAAGATGGAAGTTGGAAGTTCTTGTTTTGTAGATACTGTTGCTGTGGGAATGGTTGTCGTTACTGTAGTACTCGGAACAGATGTTGGTGCATAGGATGTTGGACTTTCCTGTGGATAAAAATCAAATAAGTAAATAAAGTAATTTATTTCTGAACTTAATGGTGTTATTCTGTAATTTCCTAGCAACACCGACATTAATGTATGTCGCGGTTGCTTTCATCAACCCAAGTAACACCACGGTGCAATTCGCTATTCTGATATCGTCTATGTAAAAATTTAAATTACTGTCAACAGTTCACATCGCCTCTAACTTCTATTCGAATATAAATGGCCAGTATCTTAGCAATTAGGCTACCACGATTACAAGCAAGTTTGTTTCAAACTACTGATATGGAATAATGTGCATGTAACTAACTATGCCTGCTTTCATATTTTGCGACAATTGTAAATTATCAAGAATGGAAAGCTAATTATTTATTTATAGAAGTATTCGGTTTTTTGTAAGATATGTGTAATAAATGTAATAGAATGAGGATGTGTTGTGTACAAAATATAATGCATAGACATATAAAAAGCTGAATAACAATACTGCATTGGAAAAAAGTTTATTGTTATATATTGAATAAGCAAGAAACGTTGCTCGAAGACCAGTGATAATCAGTACAAAATCTATTTAGAGCGTATGGAAAAAAAAATCATTAATCCAACATTGGGGAAA
Organism: Quadriops clusia; assembly: GCA_033557875.1. Classification (NCBI taxonomy): domain Eukaryota; kingdom Metazoa; phylum Arthropoda; class Insecta; order Coleoptera; family Hydrophilidae; genus Quadriops; species Quadriops clusia. The sequence continues at coordinate 14,827 of JAWQRP010002131.1, read as the reverse complement.
AATATATAATCTCTGGAAAAATATACAAAGCTATTATTTATATTTCATGGGTTTTCAGGTTCCAATTTTGACCAAAAAAAGATGAAATAACAAATTTTATTTTGTTCTCGTGCGTTTCACCCCAAGGGCTTCTTTAGGAGGCTTGCAAATTCAAAAGAAAAAAAAATAATTTGAAGAATTATCATTAAAATACAACAATATTCTAAATTACATGATATAATTTAAATGTAATTTAGAATGAAGTTTTAATTACAATGATAATTCTTCAAATTATTTTTCTTTCTTTTTAATTTGTTAATCTCCTGAAGAAGTCCTTGGGGTGGATACCGCGTAGAGGAAAATAAAATGTTAAAATAAAATTTGCAACTTCATCTTTATTTGATCAAAACGTAATTGGAACACGTAATCCCATAAAATGCACCAATCTATACAGAAAATGTTCCTATTTTCTTGAAGTAAATTGTCAAAATACAGTTTTAAGGGTCTATAGCCGCATATCTGATTTTTTTTGACAATTACTTTAAATACGTCTATTTTGCAAGCAACCCGACCGGTGTAATTTGCCATCAAGCCCATTCATGGACGTAATTTTACATTCCCACTGTTAGAGCAACAGAGGACATATGTCAAATCAAAATAGCATGTTAATAACAGCGATAACCTTGTCAATTACATCGCTAACATCAGTCTAAAAACATTTCAGAATAGCACCATAAGTATTTATTATGCAATGCTGTGATAATATCAAATTACTTACTTGTTAGTACTCCCTCTGTCGGAATATAAAAGCCCCATTTTAGAATTTTAGGTTTTTTTTTTATTGATTTATATAGAAGAAGAAAAGTATGAAGTCTTCTTTGATAAACATAATGTAATAGAAGTAGTTTTTAGAAACGTCAAATTGAAATAAAGCTATTTAAGCACATAACCAGTTCAAAGCATATATTGCAGATTATATATTTTGTACTTATACCATAGACTTAGAATTAGAACTAGATGACTCAATAAGATTTATATAAGAGATATCTAGTTCTAATTCTGAACCCACGATATAATATACTTTTATATAAATATAAATTGTTTTTTTGTTTGTTTTTAATGTCCCTCTACTCCCAACATTCATCCTAGTATTAAAAAACACTGTTAAATTAAAATGGGACTCTTATGTCCAGAAAAATGTTTGTATCAAATGTGACTTATTTTCGGACAGAGGAAGTATATGTTTTCAAATAAAGATATGACAAACTTAAAAACAGAAAATTTATAATTGAAATTGATTAACTTGCAAATTATTAAAAAAAGAAAGAAAAACTTCTCACCTTCTCAGTGTCATCATCATCTTGTTCAGCAGCCTCCAAAGCTCGCCTTTGGAACTCCCTTTCGAGCTGCAGTACGCGCAGCTGCTCCTCCTGCGAACCCGTTCGATTTGGTAGGGCCAAAAGGTCCCGAATTTGCTGCTCTTGCCATTGCCTTGCCTGCTCCCTGCGCACCTCTGCTAACCTCTCTTGTTCCTCCCTCTGCCAAGGATCTTTCGGGAATTTGCCCCCTGGAAAGAAAGCTACTTTTCCAGGCTCTTGGGTTGCGCCAAATAATGGATGTGTGCTTGTTGGTGGCAATTCTGGAGGTTCGTCCATCTTCCTCATGGGTTTTGGAGCCACTGGGGGCGATTTGGGGTACGTCGGAGAAGTCGGCGTACTCGCCTGATTGCCATAATAACCTTGTTGTTGTTGTTGGTAGGCATGGTTGTTACCTGGATGTGGAGGTGGGTAATGTTGCCCTTGAGTATTAATATTCAGATTTTGTAAACTTTGGGTATTTTGAGTCATTTGGGTGTGCAACGGTGAGTTGTGACTTTGGCTGTTGGAATACGAACTCGATCCTTGTTGAGGGAAGTGCTGCTGTTGCTGCTGGTAGTAAGGGCTATTCGGAGAATGGAACTGTTGGTAGCCCTGCTGATGTGGTCTACTCTGCCTCCTCCGAACTTCCTCGCCCATTTCTGCCATTTTTGCCTGCCCTCTGAGTTGCCTATCTTCCGTGAGTAAGCCCCGTTGCTGCAAATGTTCGCTTTGGCGCAACTGAGGCAAGTCAATTTTGTTGCTTTCCTGCGCTCGGATGTTCCCACTGCTTGCGTAACGCATCACGTCATTAGGAGCTGCATGTTGCCTGAGCATATCCTCGCTTTTAGATGTTCGCATTTCGTTGTTCCGGCTTAGATCGTCGTGCATCTTGTTCTGCTGGATTTGAGCTTCTTGGATCCGCACGTTGTTAGCGCTCGGGTACCGGATCATCTCGTCACTTCTGCCGGTTTGTGAGTGCCGGAAAACATCTTCTCTTAACAAACCCGTGTTGCTGTAACGCATCCCAACTTCATCACCTCTAGGCCCATTGGCGTTAATTTGTAACGGTTGCAAATTGCTCAAGTGTGGGGCGTTGTGAGTTGGACTAGGGTAAGTGTTCGGATCGGATGTCCTTTGTTGTTGCATCATGTATGGTTGGTTACCCATGTATTGTTTGTTCATTTCTTCTTGGCCCTGAGCTTTCGGGAAATTCGGACTTGGATAGTTTTGGTTGGGGCTTGGGTAGTTTGGATTCGCATTAGGCATGAAATTTGGATTTGAATTGAAATTTGGATTGGCATTAGAGCTGAAATTGGGAATGGAATTTGAGTTGGAGTTGGGATTCGAATTTGTATAATTCGGATTTGAAGCCAAAAGGTGGGGGCTCGGGAAATTTTGATTCTGGCCTTGGTACCCATGATTGTTGTAACTCGGACTACCGGGATACGTCATATTTTGATTAGCGTAACCTTGTTGGTTAAAATTTGAAGAGGGATAGTGCTGGTTAACACTCGGAAAAGAACCAGATCTCGTTTCCTCTGCATGTATCCTTTGTGCCGAAGGCTGACTCTTAAGATTTGGGATGCTTTGATGCAAATTGGACCTTGTAGCAGTAGGGCCTGCATTAGCATGGGGATAATAGGCAGAAACCGGTCTTTGACTATTGGTCATATTGGATTGCAATGAATTTTGAGAACTTCGTAAAGCTGAAGAGCGGTCGCCGAGCTGCTGAGGACTAGGCATTTTGTTCCTATACACGCTGAGATTCTGGTAAAAGCCTCCATCTTGCTGGTTCAAGTTGTGAGTTGAACGACTCCTCAAAGCATTCGGATTCCCTCCATTTTGTGGAGCAACACTGTTGGTGTTAATGCTGTTGTTTGAAGAAGTCCGACTGTAGCCTGGGTTGAAAACGTCATGTGCACCGGCACGAGGCTGCTCTGAACCTGGGGAAATGTGATGAAGAGCCGGTACGGATTTGGAGCTAGGGATTGTTCGCTCAGAGTCTACTCTTGAAGGGAGATCTCTTTCGGACATTCTTCTCGGACCTACAAATAAATTATTTTAAGGAACTATCGCTTTTATTACGTTGAACTTATTACACATCCTCTGACCCATAAATAATAAAGAACAATGAATCAATATTAAAATTATTACGTAAAACAAGTATACTGTTCTCCATTATTATTGTACTAAAACAATAGAGGAAAACAGACTAATTAAGGGGCAGAGGGTGTGAATAAAATTCAAAACAATATTATCTCTAAAATATTAAAAGTTAATAAAGCGTTTACTAAAAGGTTTTCCCTCATCTTGGGCTTGATTAATAAAGGTAATTATTACCTCCTTTAGGAAACCAAGGGAAAAACCCCGTAATAAACTAAATAATGCAGCAATAGCAAAATGTATTTAGTAAATGAAAATTTCATTACTAATCTTGTGAACATTGATGTCATGAATGAATATCATTCTCATGATTTGAATGGAATGGCTACTCATGCATATTTTGAGGAAGTAAATATATACCAGCCATTTGGAAATAAAAGAACACATAATTGTACAATATTAACAGGTATTTAAAACAGTTATAAATAAATTAGGGTAAACTCAAATTCAGACATTAAAAACTTTGCCGCTGTATGTACAAGAATTAAAAGCTCGTGAAACCACACCACACAAGTGCGTTTTAGGTGTCTTAGCAGCACTGTAAAGTTGTAATAAACATTTAGAATGAAATTTATTTTCATAAACTTACCCTGTTGGCCGCATTTGTCTCAATAACCTTAAGAAGAGTTGCTACACTAAAAATAGTTTTTTTTAACACGAAAACACTTTTAATTATCAACCAGATTTTTCTAAACTATTAAACATTAAAGCTACCTCAGCAGTGCAATTTGATACCCCATAATGATTTAGTTTCAAATGTATTCCCTATACTTCACTTAGAAGTATTTCAAAAATCTTTAAGGGCACACCTTATCATCATCAGCTTTGAATAATTCTCGTCTCTACAAGAAAAAAGAAATTTCTTGAGTTACACTTGCATAAATGGCTGATAAATATTTAACATGCACTATAATAAACATTTGAAGCATTTTTGAAATAAAAAAGCATTATTCTATGCAACTGATTCTATAGTTATAACAAAAAGTGTTCGTTTACAGAAAATAAAAGTAAAAATGCAGTTCCTATTCTAAACGAAGTTGAACATTGTTCTAGTAACAATAAAACCGTTGATTGCGTAAATAAACTCAAATGTTGCAGCAAATAACTTGTTCTCATAAAGAAAATAATTTGTGCAACATTTATTATAAATAATTAGGAATCTTGGCGCTTACGAGTCACGTAGCTAAATTCCTCGAATAGAGGCATTTTTACAATTTCTTCCGATTTATCAGCCTCAAAAATATCATCCTCAAATTCCACACAACTCTGACTTTTTCGTTCAGGTTCTAAAGTGGTTTTTAAAACTGGGCAGCTCTTTCTGGCATTTCGGCAGCATTTACGAACCGTCTTCTGCCTACTCTTTATGTCTGAGCAACTTTTCCAAGGCTTGGGGATATAGCGCTTGCGCAAAACCACCACTTTCGCAGAAATATTTGGCCGTAGGATAATTTCGTTAGTTTTCTGGTAATTTACCATTAGGGGTGCGTTGTTCCGCCTTGTTACGATATAAGACTCAGGGAACTTTTTGTGTTCGCCTTTTGGTTTAAAATACTCTTGTTTCACAGCTTTCATATTCTTTCTTTGCTGTTGTCCCACCGCCAATCGTTCTAGACTTCCACAACGTACTAATTGACTATTAAACGGTTTATTTTGGTTAACCACACCTTCGCTGTACCGTCGAAAGCATTTCTTATTCGCACTTATTACTGGTGGTTTGGCTGTTGTTTCAATGGTGCAAAGTCTCTCTTTGCTGTTTTTTAAAATGCCTTTCGGCTTAATTACGTTTTTTTGTTCCAATTTAATTGGCTTATCTTCCAATTTATCCTCTATGTTTTCCATCTCATGGTTGGTCCCATTGAGTTGTGGGCAAAATTCAGAATTAAATATGCAGTTCCTAAATTTACACTTGTGCCAAAAATCTGCATCGGAGACCTTCAAATTGGCTACGTTGCTCTCCGATTTGTATTTTGTTATAAAAATTAACCCGTCTCTTTCCAGGCGACTCCGAGTCTTTGGTGAGAGGTTCGGCTCAGAATTAAATCTAAAATTTGAACTCTCTAAATTGGTCTTAAAGTACAAACTATATGACTTAGATTTACTGGTCCTACGTTCATTTTCGGCGTTTTTCCTTTGAAACTTTGAATCAATTTGTAATTTTTCCAAGCAAAAGGTTTCCCCTGATTGGCCTTGTGATCCATGTCTGCTCCAATCGTGTAATAATTTCAACAACTCCATTCGTTCATAGTCGGTTAGTTTATTATCTAATCGTTCTTCGCTTGCACTGCGAAGTTTTTCTCGTTCTCTGTCTCGCTTATTTAAATTCGGCACACTAGACGCTGAGGAAATTGTAAGTTTATCTACAAAAATATCTTCGAAATGTTTCGTTAGAGCCTTTACATGTCCATGCCGGATTTCATCCGGGCTTTTCCAGTTCCGTTGCTTAATCGGAGTGTCCAGCTGGCTTAAGTCTAAATTCGATTCATGTACACCACTATTAATACTAGAAGTAGAGCTAGATATGTCTTGTAAACTCGTAGAAAACTTACAGTTCTGCTTGAGTTTTCTATTATTGGATATGTTTAAAAATTGGTCATCGTCGCTGTAGAGCTCGTTATCAATGAAGGGAATGTCGTGAACATCCAAAGAAAAGCTTTTCTGCATGAAGTTGTAGCTGTTTGGTTTGCTTTTCCAGGATTTACTGAACATTTCCGTGTTTTCAAATTGAGTAGATTGGTTTTGATTGTATTCGTACGTAACGTCCTTCGGGTCGGGCTCCGAAAAATCTGTTATTTGTAACTTGAATTCCGGTTCGGTTTTTTGTATCTCTATGCGGGGGATGGTTAGCTTTTTCAGTTCTGCTTTGTACAAGCTATCGTCCGAGTTGAAAAACACGTTGTTTTTCGGTTGCATGAAAGGGGGAGTGAAAATTCGCAAGCTTGAGTTGCTGTACAGGGAGTCTTGCGAGCCACGGCTCCTGTACCGCTCAGGGGAATCCATGGCTGCATGTACAGAGGTTCAGACAAAAACTGCATTACAAATGCTACTTAATCTACGGTTTGTTCTACATAACAAATTCTAGGGGTTGGTATATAGACATAAGAAGGAAATAAATGTATACTAAGTATAAAATTGAATGTCCTCTTTTTGCTTCTCGTGCATGTCCGTCTTTTGGAATCAATATAGCAGATTTTTATGTATTTAGATTGGATATTCTGCATTGAGACGCTGCATGAAGAAGTAATCATTAGAATAGAAAAGTATTTTGTTTGTAAACAACATAATTTAATCATTGAAAATAGAAGAAATAAAGGCATGGATCCATAAGAAAGAAATACAAAAATTGTTTTTTTTTTTTTTATTGGAGAGGATTCGCAAGAGCGAGTCAAATTTTAATAGGACAAAATATATTTGGATCAGTTACGCCTTTAACATTGTGTATTGGTATATTTCATTTATGTTTCTGTTGTTTGGGAAAATAGCCCTTGGATATTGACAAAATAGCAATTACTTTTTATTTGAGCAGTCTCAAAATGTATAAAATATAGAATTTAAATGCACTGGAGGGTATAACTATATGTTTTAATACACTATGATGTCCCAAGTTGTTGCCATGTGCAGGAAGCAAATAGAAGACATTTAGCTTTTTACAAGCTTTACATAATGTAGTCGTACATGTTACATCTTCCTACAATCGAGCGCATATAAAGAAATGTGGGGGATGTACATATTTAGCTAAAATTAAAAATCTTGTACCGTATCTCCTCCATCGGCAGATGGGGCATTTGCGCTTTCTAACTGCAGTTAATGTAATAATACAAAAAATAATAATAAAAATGTTTGTTTGGAAACGGTTTGTTAAAATATTAGAAGGTATTATTGTGTGGTTAAATTATGTTTGTTTAGGTTGTCATGTGCAATACCAGCCATAGCAGTAGGCACCCTTTGATTTTGTTTATATAACTACTGTTCAGTGTATGTATCAGGTTGTCGAAAAAGTACTGTCGGTATTTGTACCAGCATTCAATGGTACCATTTAATTTCTTTTTTTTTTAAGAGAGGAGAACCCAGCAAGGTGGATATTAATTTGAAAATTAAAATAAAGGACGATCCTTGCTTAATAAATTTATATTATGTATACACTCTACATGTTTCGGTCGCCTACTGCAACCATCATCAGGCGCTTAGTCTGAGTTACAAAAATTGCAAATTTGAGAAATAACAAGAACTGCCAACAAGAACAAAAACATTACTCTGGAACAGAAGCTGTCTTGAGTTAGAAACATTATAACGTTTAACAATAGTTTAAACTTTTCTTTTGTTCTCACAATTGTGTCTTTATAGTCGACGTGGTGAGAACAAAAGAAAAGTTTAAACTATTGTTAAACGTTATAATGTTTTTAACTCAAGACAGCTAGTGTTCCAGAGTAATGTTTTTGTTCTTGTGGGCAGTTCTTGTTATTTCTCAAACTTGCAATTTTTGTAACTCAGACTAAGCGCCTGATGATGGTTGCAGTAGGCGACCGAAACATGTAGCGTGTATACATAATATAAATTTATTAAGCAAGGATCGTCCTTTATTTTAATTTTCAAATCTTTTTTTTGTTTGTGTATTATATTATGCAAGTATATCATTTAGAAGCTCCTTTCTTGTTATATCAAATCACTTTAAAAGTTTTATTCTTAAATGTTGTACGACTTTCTATGATACATATGCTTGGTACTGTTCAACAGAAGGGAACCAATCCTTCCCCATAATAATGTCTATTCACATGTTGCATTTTCGATTCTACTTTCTTAAATTGAACGGTACTTTGACAACAATACTGACCGAGAAGTGCTTCCAGAAATCTAAGTTATTGCAATAAATAACCTTGTTTCTTGAGGGCAAAATAGTATTGATTCTAAAGAGTCTTGGATTTTGGATATTGAACTTTTCCTAATCTGAGATATATTTGTTTAACGTAGACAATTAAAAACAGAAATTATTTTCCGGACAACCTAATAGAATGTCACCCTTTGTTTCTATCATTACTTGATAACAAAACATTAACTTAATATGCCATGTTCCATATTTTTATTGAAGTCATTGAACAATAAATTAAGTTATGCACAAAAAAACCAAAAGTCAACTTAATTATGGCCGACTCTGCATAAGTATACAATAGACCAATAATATAATTACAGAAAAATTAATTTACTACATTTTTAGGTCTATTCTCAAGTTTTGCAGAAAATTTGAAATTTATTTGTTGTCTTGTATTATATAGTATTTCTTTGTATAACCACGTGTAAAAAATCCGTATTTTCAGATTTAGGAAATTTGAAAATGTTTAGAAACGTAATTAAATTAGCTTTATTCGTAAGAAACCGTACCTCTATGTGGTGTCGGACTGGGTTGTTGAAGCAATGTGGCCAGTCCGTGGTAGACAGCTCCCCCTTTGGCCACTTCCAAGGTGACTACACTGCCAGTTCGCACCAAAAACTCAGCTGCCTTTTCTTGGGTAATGCCCAAGAGAGATTGTCCATCGACTGAGAGGAGATGATCCCCGGCTCCTAATCGACCATCTCTGTCTGCTGCTCCTCCAGGAACGACGGATTTAATGTAGATGCCGAGTCGTTCCTGACCTGCTCCTTTAGCTGCTACTATCGAAAGACCCATTCCCCCTCCTGCTTTGTGTAGTCTTATTACAAGGACCTGAATGAAAAAAAAAACAATAATAAATACAGTGTGCCACGTTGGATATAACGGTTTTGTTAACAAGTTGAAAAGAGAAAAAAACCATGAGCATTATTAAAACCAATACCTCAGGTTGTGTTGTACTCAGAGCCGAAGGAGGTCTAGCTGCCGACATATAGACAGTCCAATGACCCGAACTTGTTGGTTGAGCGGCCAATCTACAGAGTCCAGATGCTTGCAGAGGATGCAAGAAGTCAGCCAAACCCGACGGAACACCTTGCACCACATCACAGCTGAACCCGTCATCCGGCAAAAGTAGTTGTAGAGCGGGTGCTGGATCTTCGTGCAGTCGCACTTCCCGGCCTTCGGCTCGGGCCAATTCATCGGCGACTCCTTCTGCTGCTCTAGCTGCCTGCTCCAGTAGAGGAGGAGATGCCACTTGTTCGTTTGGTTCAGCTGAAAGGATATAACAAAGTATTTAAAATTTCTAGAAAAAAAAAATTCGACATTATCAAACTAGCATAGGGTGGGCCACACAAGAGGTTCACCTTGAATAACTTTGTTATTAGTAAAGTTAGAGTTATAAAAATTTCAAGGATTTAGTTAGCGCATAAAGGGCTCCCAAAAATACTAGTAAAATTTTGCGTAACTGTTTTACTTTTCGTGCATGTGCATCAAACTGTAAAAACCATAGTGATGAAATTTTTTTTTCTAATACCCTTTTTTCCGCTACTCATTCTGCGTACATTGATGTAAATATTTAGGAGGTAATCAAGACACTTCTTGGGTTTTTTTTGGTATTGGTTTTATTGGCGACATTTCGCTCCATTAAGTGGGCATCCTCAGGCCAACAAGTCAACCCCGGTACAAATACGCTGCAACAACAAGTGGGCTGCTCACTACCATTAATTGGATGGATAATTAATGGTAGTGAGCAGCCCACTTGTTGTTGCAGCGTATTTGTACCGGGGTTGACTTATTGGCCTGAGGATGCCCACTTAGTGGAGCGAAACGTCGCCAATAAAACCAATACCAAAAAAAAACCCAAGAAGTGTCTTGATTACCTCCTAAATCCACCACCTTTGGACTGGAACCTACACAGATGTAAATATTGTTGTAAAAAATATTGATGCATGCACAAGCAGTGTATATCTGAATATATAATTGAAAAGTTTTCTGTTTAAAGTTATTTATTAAACCCTGTGTAGTTGTTTAAAAAACCAGTACAATAAATAATCACTGCTTGCACATGCGTTAACATTTTACAACAATATTTACATTAATGTATGCAGAATGAGAAACGGAAAAAAGATATTTGAGAAAAATTGCATCATTATGGTTTTTACAGTTTGCTGTGCGCATGCATAAAAAGTACAAGAGTTAGACTAAAATTTTACTAGGATTTGTTGGGGTCCTTTATGCGCTGAGTATATCCTTAAAATTTTTATTGCTCTAACTTTATTAATAACAAACTTATTCAAGGTGAATGTCTTAGGTGACCCAACATGTATAGGTATGTACTGTTTTCAGGTATTTAGAAGAAGATATTTCATTTGTATCACTACAAGTATTTTTTGGTAAGCAATTGTTGAATTTCTAATGTTTGAATTAATTTATTTTCAAGAGGCATAATTTGAAAGCTACTTTAAAGAATTCATTTGGTTAAAAGTTTCACCAATAGATGTAATAAGTAGTTAGGAAATATAAAATGGAAACAACTCCATTAAATAACTCTAAGTACTCACCTTTGTACTGTGTTAGCAAAGCTCGCAACTGGAGCGAATTCAACTTGAAGCAAGCCGAAGATAAACTGGCCAACTCTTCGGCAGTATATTTCGGTGCTTGCAGAAGATGTGCACATTGCACAATCTTCGCTAAGTGGCATTCGGCAGCCAGCTCCAGCCCTTGAGATTCAGCCCATGCCTGCAAGTTCCTCAACCGGTTAAATAGCTTCATTCCGAAGCTTCTGGTGCACAACTGAGGATTATTGATTATCGTCGACAGAGATCTTGCAGAGATCCAGTGAAACAGTTGCGAAAATAGTTGAATGGTTAATGCGGCGTTAACTCGGCATTTTCTTAGAAGATTCATAGCTCCACTTAGGATGTTGATTATTTCTCTAGGGTGGTCATCAGCGGTGTCAGACATGAGATTGGCCATTACGGAGTTTAATTCGTCTGTCAGACAGGCCACTAGGTTTCGGAAAGCCGATTGTACGGAATCGGCAAGTGTATCCTGAGCTTGCACCGAGAAAGCACTCACATGTCTATCTGATTTGAGGAAATTCAACAGTTCGCTTGCGTTGGCCAGCCAGAAAGCTTGAGAGGTACTTTCTGTGCTTCGGTCTTGCACAGTGTGCCTCACTAACATTGCGGCATGCTGCAACAAAAGCGTGAGCTTGTGAGCCCTTTCTGTTGGCGTAAGTTCAGGCCGGTAGTGCGTCGACGCTCTGTATCGGGCACATAAGTACAGGGTGTAAGCCGGGGCCAGACGGAAAGTGGGCGTGGTGACATCCAGGTGGGTTATAACTCTCGCTAAGAATTGTTCTTGCGGCTCTTCGGGGAATTCGAGGACCGCTGGGAGGATAGGATCTTGACCTCTTGGAAATCGATCAATTCCACTTATCCTACAAGAATTATTTTGGTATTATTTTATTAAAATGTTTACAATTTTCCAAAGTTGTGTCTCTATATTTGCGTTTTCCCAGCTCAGACTAATACAATTTTCCATAAAAAAAAATTAATTTTTATTTTGAAATTTTAAATATTCATGAACCTATGTAGTGGGGTAACATAATGAGACATATATAGAGGAAGTTGCAAATATAAAGCATGGAAATATCGGAGGAAACTTATGTTTATAAATAGTAATTAAGTGATGATTTAAAAAATAGATATATTTAAAGAAGAACAGCATTCAATCATGCAGAGGGAACCGTAATACCAACCTATTTTCTGAAGAAGATCCTAAAGATCTATTATCTTCCCGGGCGCCGCTCGCTGTGGAAACCGTTTCAACGTTTCCCTCAAGATCGAAGGTTGTTTCAAAATTATCCCTGTTTGGTTCGGAAGGGCTTAGTGCTCTGGGTGACCTGCATTAGTGCATGCAATAATTTAGCGCAACATAAATCAACAAAAATTCAAGCAAAATTGGCATAATTTCACTACAACTATTAGTGCAGGTTTAAACACTAATTTACTACAAAAAAATAATAACAGACAAGATCAAACTAAGACATGAGACATCGACTAAACATGAACAAAAAAAAATGCTTGTATAATAAATATAATTAAATGGAATAATTAATTTCAATAAAAATGATTATGTAATTAGATGAGCAATATAGGCAACCATATACACACTAATTAAAAAAAAATATGGACATAAATATTAAAATTAGTCAACGTGTCAATTTTTTTGGTTTGCGGACTGGTTTATTTGGGTAAAAATACAATATAGACAAGAGGTGCATACCTGTCATATGTACGGGTGTTTTCAATAGCTGCAGGGTGTCGAGTCCTGTCTTCCTGAGCCGGATCCAGGAACCTGTACGTGTTGCTGTGGCCGAATTTAACAAGGCTTCCATGCGTCAAAACCGTAGTTTGGTGTATTCTTTGTCCATTAACATATGTGTAAGCATCGGCGTGACAAGGGGTTAACGAAGTCACTCCATCGGTGTTCGTTATAACGCAATGGCGAGGCTGAATGTGAGGTCCGTAGAGTTGCAGGGCTATCCCGTTAGCGGAACCCACTTCCATCACATCGTTGTTTAGTCTTATCGTCCTGGCCGTGTCCCCAGGATGAGGGGCCGATCCGTCCGGGCCCAGTTCGACGAGCAGGGGAGCCATGTCGCCCCTGGGGTCCCGGGCATTGCTTGTGTTCGCCCCGATCCCTGGTTTCTTTTTTCTCTTTCGGGGGGCACAGTCGGCTGGCCTTCGCCTTACGTGGAACATAATGGAGCCTGAAATAAGAATAATAAATGAATAAGAATATTAGGTATTATTGCTAAAAAAAATAATAACTCTTTATTTCGTTTTTTATAAATTGTAGCTGGCTAGAGAAAGGCTTGGTTGACCAGTTAACCATAGCTTTACTGCTGGTAATTTCTTTACTTGTCTTTTCTATCGTATTTCTGTAATTCATGGATTATTGTTTACCTAGTGAAGGCTGTTCTCTTTTTTACCCTTTTAATACACAATGAGATTTTACTATCATTGTTATGACTATCATACAAGTTTCAAGAACATTCATTTTTCGTAATTTTCTATAGTTCTATTGATTCTATTTCTTGTATAATAGGAGTTTTATTCTTTACTACTTCAAAGCTATCTTTCTGTTTATTTTATTTTATGTACCAGATAGTTTGTAAGTTTTCTTTCATTTTTAATGATTTGCGTTTTCCACTGTTTTCAAAATATTTTACTGTATTGAATTATACATTTTTAGACATTTTCTAGCGGTTCGCTTTTTCTATCTTTACAATTACGTATATACATAATAAGTACCGTGAAACCTCGATCTATCGTTTTTGTATGGACCGGTTGTAAAAAACGATAATCGCGAGATATCGATCCTAGCGGTCTAATATGAAAAAATTACAAAATATCCAACTAAATGTTAAGAAAACTTATTTATTTATAATATTTTAATAAAACATACGTAAATTATGTAAAATAATTGAAAAAAAATTTTTTTTATAGGTTTTAAAAAGACAACAATTTTTGTTTGCCAAGAATTACTATTTTGAATAGAATACCGTCTATTTTCCAAATTATTGAGCAATATCTGGTTAATTAGGGATCACATTTCTAGTTTATATACAAGGTGTCCCAACCTCGGCGGATCGGTGGATTGTGGCTTTATTACTGAAGATAGACCAAATGTGTAAATACAAAAGTTATGTAGCATTAAAAAAGGTACTTTCTTGAAATATTTTTTATCTAAAAATATAGTTAATAGGCGCACAGGGGACATCAAGTTCATTTTCTTAAATGGCACTCCACCATTTTAAATTTTTTTCTTAAATCTATTTATTTAGACCTTCCCAAAGGTACCTGGTTTGTGCTGTCTAAAATCAATATTTTTCGAGATATTAATTTTTTTAGACAATTTTTGGTCAAAACATTACTTTACTTAAAATGAATTCTCAGAGAAACGGTTAAAGGTGGGGGTTTTAAATTGATCAGTGTTTCAAGGGGAAGCTTGCCCGATGCGAATCCAGTCCGTTTCAGTTTTCTGTTACTAAATAGGGGCTCAAAAATATTGATTAAAAAGGCTAAAATTGAAATGGCACTAATTCATTTTTTTTAAATCTAATGATATTATATTTTTTTCATATTATAAAAATAGATTAAAAATTTAATCTTTTTGTACAAAATTCCCTACACCTAAATCTAACCGATTATGATTTTTCTAGAAAAAAATAAATTTTCTTATGCGATTTTTAGTTAAACTAATGTCTTTTCGTTAATACTTTCTTCGCTTATTCGGAATTTATATAAAAAAGTAAACAATTATTTTTAAACTAGTTAATGCCCGTGAAAAATCACGGGCAGCCATGTACACATATACTTATTACCATGTACACGTATACTTATTGCCATGTGCACATATACACCTGACCATGTACACGTGTACATATTACTATGTA
>JAWQRP010002130.1:0-16502 GCA_033557875.1 Quadriops clusia | reverse complement strand
GTACTGAAAATATTCCATGTTAGTGATGATAATTTTACACAAAACTCCATGTACGTACAGTGCATAATATTTCATCATATCCTACATGTAAATTTACAGTTTCGTTTTTAGCGTGTATTGTAGTAACAAAATCGTTCGTTTTCCGTCTTAATTTAACGCCTATTTCAAGCACTAGCAATTAACTCGAGACATCTTTCCAACTTCAATTGCCTTCGAAAGTTCGATTACTATCGAAACTTCGATTACCATCGAAGCCGGCTACACCTAAGCTCTCTTCATTCGAAATCTCGAAGTTTCCCAGAAAGTACACATAAAACAGGTTTGCTAGACTTCATTTTATCCGTTCAATTGTCATCCATGTCCTCTCAAGAGAGGTGTCCGTTAGGAGAGCTTTTACTACAGTAAATTTAATACATATTAAACGCTTATAAAAACGGGAAACCTAAAAGGTACGTGCGGCAGAAGAATGAAATTTATTTTTAATTCTCCGCATTAAAGCAAACTTTTTGTCCGCCGTTCTGCATCGCAGCATTAGCCCGTGGATATTATTTTACTCGTGCTTTCTAATGCCCAATCCGAAGAAGCAGGACAGAAAGAATTCTGATTGGATCCGATGGAGCATGAACTTTATTTTCCGATTCTACGCTGCATTCTTTGTAGTAGCAATTTGTCTTTTCTTTGTAGAAACAATTTGTTTTACTCTAAGTATTTGTATCCCAAGTATTTGTTTCCCAAGTATTTGTATCTCTAGTATTTGTATCCCTAGTATTTGTATCCCAAGTATTTGTTTCCCAAGTACTTGTATCTCTAGTATTTGTATCCCTAGTATTTGTATCCCTAGTATTTGTATCCCTAGTATTTGTATCCGAAGTATTTGTATCTGTACATTTGAATATTCCTCCCTTTGAATGTGTAGCAAACTTCTTAGCCCTGTTTGTTCAGAAAGTCCCATTGCCCTCGAGCCGTTTGTTTTTATAATTTATCGAATTTCGGGAGCCACTCGGTTGACAATAATCAAGATAACGGCCTCATTCGCGCTCTATTAAACAATTATTCCTCCTCTGTGAACTGGGGAATCAATAAATAACACGTTTTTGCTCGTGCACCGTTCGCTCGGCTGCAGTAGACCACACCGTTATATTTATTAGGATAATTAGCCGCTGGAGAATGCAGCAATTATGTAATATCTAGGCCGAGGCGGTATTATTGTTTTCGCAATGTTTATAGAATAAGCTTAATGGAAATGCGAAGCTGTAGATATCTTGCTTGTATCTCATCCGAGATACAAATGTGCGAATAGGAAACCTTTTTTACACATATTGCATTATTTCAATCATTATATTGTTTTATATCATTGTATATATTGTATTATATCATTGTATATATTGTATTATATCATTGTATATATCGTATTGTATCGTAGTATATATTGTAGTATATATTGTAGTATATATTGTAGTATTTAAATCTACTACGTATTGCATTACATATTTCAATCAACATAATTGTATTATTTGAGGCAATCTACCATGCATATAATGTCATTGCCCGCGTGTGACACCCAAATGTCAAAAAAACTGAAGTGAGGTTATGTTCGTCCTATTCTTCTCTATACCCTTTGACGTTTATATCTGACATGACCGCTAAACTATAGAATCATAAGAATGTAGATCGCCTTTATAAAGTATCTTACCATATTGAACTTCTCACCAAGTTCGGAGTCATATTTCGAGGGGTTTTGGTTATCCTACGCCGCATTGGCTTTGATAGCGCTTACAGTTATTGTGCAGAGGTCCTTGAATTACTGATAAACACGGAGGGTAAGCGTCCCCTGCCGGTAAATTAGCGAAAGCAACATATGCACCGCCGTAATAGTTTGTGTACACACTATCAAGTAAATGGGTTCAGGGGTTGGGGTTGGATTTGCAGCGGCTTCATGGCTGCCATGGGCGCCCTTTTAATTTTGTTTATGGCGGAACGGCGGCGGGGGTTTGAATATTTTATTGCCTTAACACGACCGCGCGCCGCTCTTGGGGGATTAAGCCTTGAGATAAACGAATTAAGAGCATGTGTGCGAACAATTGAATTTAATTTGCGTTCAATAATTCAAGTGGGCGCGCGCAAAATTGTCGGCAACAAGTTATTCCTGAAAAGTTGTATGTGTATTGATTCTTTCAACTTCAAATGTTTCAATTGCACTTCGAAGGCTGCATGGCTAACTTACTTAGGTTTTATACATTTTTTTAAAAATAGTCTTTCAATTGTTTTCAAACTATATTTTTTTTAATACTTATATTCTTTAATAACTTTATTTAATAACATTCTTTAATAACATTATTTAATATCATTCTTTAATAACATTATTTAATAACATTATTTAATATCATTCTTTAATAACATTATTTAATAACATTATTTAATATCATTCTTTAATAACATTATTTAATAACATTATTTAATAACGTTCTCTATTTAAAAAAAGCCTGAATCTTTAAATAATTAGACCGACCTGTACATTTCAGTTTGTTAGGACTCATTTACAATTGCATTAGAAGCACCGTTACGTGAGATTAGCCGATTTGCAATGGTGCAGGCCGGGCAATTCTACATTGCTCGACTTATTCGCAAGGTCAATCTTCAGCCGGGAATTTACGGGAGTTAAATGGCAGAAAATAAGCGCCTGTGTGGCAAAGGATTGGTCGCAGTGGTCGTTGTCGCTCTCGGAAGAGAATGCAGGGATTCATCTCGGATGGTAATCAGCAGTTCATTGGCCGAGAGGGCATGCAAAATGTAGACGAAGAAAGTCTCGTTTGTTTTCAATTCGAATCAATTGGGTCGGGTTGAAAGTCAAAATTTCGGACTCACAATCAGTTATAGGGCATAGCAAAATGCATAGGGACAATTCTTAGTTTCTATGTAGTTTTACTTATACAATTTCATTTTATTTACTTATACATAAGTATTTGATTTTACTTATACATATTTGATTTTAGTTATACATATTTGATTTTAGTTATACATATTTGATTTTACTTATACATATTTGATTTTACTTATACATATTTGATTTGGTGTATACATATTTGATTTTGCTACAAGTATAAGGCTACGACCCTAATAAGCATTATTCTGCATATAAAGCAATCCTCTGGGAATTTATCCTTATTGTTATATGTATAGCTCGTACTTACGCTAGTTACAGTATTATAACAATAGTCTGCATACAAGTCTGAAGCAGCCAAGGGAGTTTCGCAGGACCCATAAATCAGGCCGCAAACTGTTGCGAGTTAAACTAACTAACTACGTACAGAGAGCGCACAACTAATAACGTCGCAAAAAGGAGTTTGGAGGCATTCGCATTAGGGCGGCCGACGGTTTTATGAACAATCGATATCGTGGAACGGAGCGTTTCACCCCCTTGCGGGCTCGTAATGGGTAGTGCGTTGAAAAATTTAACCTTAAAGTAGACGCGTACGTTTGGAAAAGGAGATTCTTAATACAAATTAAAAGAGGTATTTCAGGTTGCTTTTGTTGTTTTGTTTTCAATTTATAAATACAGTTTTGAATTGAATACTAATTTTTCAAACAAAATATCAAGGGATATAAAAAATCTTCTACAAACAGAGTGAACTACACCTGCTACGTAGATACTTATATGTTAGCAATTTCTTAGGGTTATTTATTTCCTTTTATTAAGCGCTTCCAGGACCATGCCTCGCATCCTTTTTCTTTAATTCAATTATGTGTTATCCGGCAGAATTCAGATAAAAGGTAATCCAATTTCCATCGGATTAATTCCGGCGCGATATTGGCCGATCGCATGGGGAATGGGAATAAATCACGCCGGCAAACAATCACATTACCCGATCACTTGTGCCTCCTAATCTTCAATTCCCGATCGAATAGATATAATTCAGTTGGACATAGGCAGCCGGAGATCGAGGACGACGTGAGCTATAGCTGATTAAATGTGCGACCTTGTGGGTCTTATCCTCTTATAGTCTTGGGAGTTTGGCATTCCTTATCTTACAGAAATACTTATGAGAGGAAAGGTTCTGAGTCTCCGGATCTGATTTAATTTCATTATCTGCTTTAAGCTAGTTTGATAACTTTATCCTTACGTTAGAAATTCATGATGTAAAAATAGATTAAATTGTGCCAGATCCAATTAATTTACATTACTAATTTTTATTTAAAATGTTGTATTGTTGTTAACAACTAATGATAAAAGTCATTCTAAAATTTCAGTGACTTTTTACAGTGTATGTATGTTTTAATTCAGTCAAAGTTTAATTATTGCAAAGATGTACATAAGTATTAGCGGATAAAGGATCCCTTCTCGAGAGCTCTCCCTGACAATTGCCTTATCCTAAATTAATTATAGTTTGAAATTAAACTTCCATCATGTTCAGTCGAGCGCACAATGGGCCTTACATGCAGCGCAATGCAAATCCCCTCGCGATAAATTCTGACACCTCGTTATCTGGGAGACGAGCATGTAACATTCCGCAGACTTTGGCCGACATCCAGACCTAGGGGAGAGAAGAATGCCATCCACATTATTCTAGCCACAAGAGCTACAAGTATGTACGCACTTTTCATGTATTGGACATATTGGAAGCATTAAACATTTACCCTAGAAGTTAGAGGATTGACGACAGAATGTTGAACGTAGAATATTGAACGTAGAATATTGAACATAGACTATTGAACATAGAATATTGAACATAGAACATTGAACATAGAACATAGAATGTTAAACAGCAGATTCAACGTAGACCATTGAACGACGCCATTCCAGGACAAACCAGCCGAATGTTTTCGGAACGAACCCCTTCTATCCCCCCCATTAGATGACGATTTACATAAACACAATGGGATAGGAAACAATCAACTCTCCTAACCCTATTGGGAACCAGCCGTTGTTGGTGTCCGTATTCGTACAATAAACATTGAAAATTTCGCATGAACAGTCACACATAATTCCGAATTGCGGCTCCAACTGGGATCGATGTGGTTCGACAATATGGGTAATAACGTTGTACTTCATCATTGAGGATCAAGAGCTGCTCTAAGTGCCCACGTATACACAACATAGTGTACAATGCAACTACTATGTGGACTGAATTACCTTTGCACCATTGATTATTTTCCATTACGCCGCAATATATTATATTCTATATAGTATATATAGTATAGTCTGTGTATTCAGAGGTTGGAGCATATTCTACACTTCAGGAGCATATTCTACACTTCAGTAGCATAATGGTGCTTAAGTAGCATTCTTAAATTTAAATAGCGCGCCATTTCTCATGCACTTGGTGGAGAACGAATGTAACCGTGCTTAAATCGTCAAAAGTGCTGTTCAAATTTTGATTGGCATGGAAACAAGTAAACAACTTTGTAACTGACATTACGTCTTGACGAATCGGTTAGTTTTAGTTTAATTTTTCTGCAGTTAGTTGCTGAAGTTTAAGCATCAATTGTTCTTATTTATCGTATCTGAAGAATAATGAACCTTGCCTTGATAATTACTGCCATGAGAATCCTTATAGGAAAGATGGTAATGTGTACACCAAATTGTCTAAATTGGGTAAGTCATATACAATAATACATATGTCACATGCCAACTACCTTTATAATAATCAACATTAGAAGTTAACCCAAGGGTTTCTATGGTAACTAAGTACGTTTATATCTCTTTGTGTATTTGCATTTTATTTCCTCCAACTCCTACACAACTTAATATATTACTCTATAATTACCTTCACCAATAATATAATTTATATAATTTATATTATCTTCACCTGCTTACATTAAATCAACTTTAATGTTGATGATGAAATTACTAAAATTACCTAATATATATTTTTAAATTTAAAAAAAATCGCTATCGGTTCACTTACTATGCGATAGTGATAGTGCCTATAAATAATACATTTAGCACTATTAAAGCACCAGCCGCCACCCTAATAAATCACAACGGGACGGGGTGCTCCCGGTTAAGTGCGCATATTGCTTACATATTTTATTATTAAATACAGTATACCACCGGAAGGTCTCCCTTCCTTTTAAAGCAGTGTCTCTTTGTCGCTACTGTAACTAACCTAGCGCATCTTGTGCATTTGTCAGGCAGCTAGGGGTGATTTATTTGGAGCAACCCCTGCCGGCGAGGGGCGAGGGGTGCGGGCGACGTCGGCGGCAACATAACTTTCCTTGCATCAGGGTGTGGTTTAATGTTTGCCCCGTCATCCTGCGTCATTTTGGTTATGTGCTGTCCGTGTCGCAGGGCGAGACACGCCAGGGTTGTCTGCTAAATCTACCCGCTTCGCTTTCGTAAACTCGCTGCTTCTGCCGCTCCGTATAGACAGGCAATCAGGCATAATTCATCGGACGTTAATACACCCCGTTATGAAAATTCATGGGGCCGTAACATCCCGTGATTTTATTACTGCACGACGCGATGTCGCGTTTGCGAAATATCATCCCTCCTGGCTTTGGGGTGAAATTTCAATGGAGTACGTCCAATTTCGATGTGGGGCGACTAATTTTAATGCAGGGTGACCAATTTCAATGGAGGGACAAGTTCAACTGAGGAACAATTTCGACAGAGAAACAATTATGGCAACATAGTGACAATTGCAACAGAGGAACAATTGCAACAGAGGAACAATTGCAACAGAGGAACAATTGCAACAGAGGAACAATTGCAACAGAGGAACAAATGCAAGAGATGAAGAATTGCAAACGGATGAACAAATGCAAGAGATGAACAATTGTAAACAGATGAACAAATGCAACACATGAACAATTGCAAACAGATGAACAATTGCAAGGGGAACAATTTCACCCGAGGCACAATTTCTATTAAGAACGACCACAATGAAGGACTAACAATGAAACTGCTGGAATACATACGTCCAATTTCAATAGGCATAATGTTTGTGGTGGTAGATTGGTTACAAGGACTCATAAAAAAATATGGACCCCTAAGGCCGGACACATCATGTTGGGGTGATAAATAATTACATGGGGTGTTGATTGCTGTATGTTGGAATTAGTGGAAATGGAGTCAACAAAATATGTTTTGGAAAATACGTTTTCTGACCGTGAATGTTAATCCAATTATTCAGTTTTCCAATCTAAACTTTTTTTAAAAATCAAATTCATTTTTAAGTTTATTTGTTGTTATTTTTTTAAAATCCAAACCTCTATGTAAATAGTCTATTTTACATGAACGTAATTTAAGAAGTAAACTATTTTTCCATAACAATTATAATGACAACTTAATGAGTTAATTAACCAGTTTGCCAAATAAACAATTTTCCTCCCACTCGTTACAGTAGACCATCCGGATTAGTGAGAAATGGGTTTGAAGGGCCCCAGATTAAACGAGGTCGAGATTAAGAGACCCGTGTTGCTTTAATATTGATTCAACTACTTTACCCCTTAACAACTACATAGGTATTTACTTAGGAAATTAAGCGGTCTATCTAATAATTAAGTAAATTAACGTAGAAATGCTTCTGGTTAACTACGTACGCCAAATAATGATGACGTCTACACATTTTCATGTTAACCATGGAAATACCATTCCAAAATATTACATAATTAATTGAATTTAAATAATCCACCAAGATATTTAAGATAAACACAATATTTGGAACAGTTCGTAAGAACCGGAGTGTACAAACAACACAGACAACAGCACCAAAAAAAAAATTGAAATCTAAAATAATAAGAAAATGTAAAATAGGGCGATATATCCTCTAAATAGCGCGAAAATTGTTTTTTTCAACCCCTGGCAGCGAAAGGCAGATGTTTCGTGTTTTTCCATTTAGTCTAGCGCTTTGCCCGGAATTGGAAGCTATAAATTTACATAAGCCGATAGCACAAGTCCCCCTCTCTTTATTGTATTTTTTTAAAATAAATAAACATGCTCGTGCCCATGTTTACTTATTTGATCATTAACGGGGGGAATGTTCCAAATAAGAGAAAATATGCACCAATAGGAATTTTATTGAAAATGATTTATCGTCGTTTTAAAAAATTGAAAGGAGTAACTGTTAAGAAATGAAAACTCATAACTTTTAACAAATGAAAATTCGTAACTTTTAACAAATGAAAACTCATAACTTTTAACAAATGATAACTCGTAACTTTTAACAAATGAAAACTCGTAACTTTTAACAAATGAAAACTCGTAACTTTTAACAAATGAAAACCCATAATTTTCAAAAAATTAAAATCCCCATTTTTTTAGGTAAATAAAAAAATCGCATATATTTTTTTTAAGAAATAATCTTCCAAAGCCCGTGAAAGCACAACGAGCGACGTCCTTCGGATTACGAAGCTGGCTTCAAAGACGGCCGTGAGCAAAAAATTACACAAAAGCCCCATTATTTGACGCTGTAAAATTAATAAGCTTCATTAACTTTTCAGAGCGAGCTCCTGGAATCTAATAATAAGCGCATCTCGTTTGCCTGCTTTAACTAAGATTTATTACTTCAAAAAACTTGTAATGAATAAATCACGGGCCTAATTTTGCTCTACTTCTTGTGTAATTGCAGGAATTTATCGGGCATTTTCTCTGAATGTAGTCTACATAAAATAGGCCATTTTCAATGTTCAATTACATTTTCAATGTTCAATTACATTTTCAATGTTCAATTACATTTTCAATGTTCAATTACATTTTCAATGTTCAATTATGTTTTCATTGTACAATTAAGCTGAAATGCGGCATAAACCGCACAAAACATTCACTCCATGTTGGGAAACTATAATAATAATTGTAGGTGAAGTGTTTGCGTTTTCTACTTGTAGATATTCTAGTTTGTGGACGTGAAGTAAATAATGAGCTTGATTCTGTTGTGTGAAACTTGCGAGTGTCTGTAAACTGTATATAGGTGCCGGAACCCGAGGCGCTATAGAAAGTTACTATTTAACAAGATATCCGAGAACTGCCAAGAATTTATAACCAATCCCCATAATTTGAGGCAGCTTCATTGGCTCGTTTGTTAGGTGTTTATAAATACAGCGCATCGCTCTTTGAAGTCAGCGAAAGTTAATAATGTCGGTGATGAATGAAACAATGCTGTTTGTTTGTTTTACTTGCATTCGGCTGCAGAATTAACGTCCTAAATTATGTGGAATAGTTAAATTAACATCTCTTAAATTTAGTTAACGTCACCTACCTATAGTAGTAATAAGCTCAGCTATAAGTATAGTTACATATTGATTAATAATATTACTACGTTTATTAAGTATTAATAATAATAATAATAATAACAATAAAAATAATAATAAGTATAATAATGAGTAAAATATAAGATGATAAATAAGTGCGTAAAAAAGTTCAACGTACACTTCTAAGCGAGTTTAATGTCCTTTAAGGCTTGTTTTCAATCGTAAGTTGGCTTTATTCACGTCGACTGTACCCGCGACGTTATATTTCAGAAGTGTTTTATCTCCCAAGCACGTTTCATTGCATGTTGCTTTTGCATACTTTATCTGCTCTGTTTATTCTATTCACACATTCTCACTTGGAAGAAGAGCGTGTGTAACAGATAATTCTGAAATACACTCCACGTTCTGGCATATTTATACTTTATTAAAGAAATTTTTTTAAGTTTATTTGTGTTGGTTGTAAACAATTATGAAGGCTAGTATTGTCCTTACTAGTCCGCTTGACGGAAACGTCAGGAGGAAACTTCCTGATTCTAATGAATGCTCATGTTGTAATGACGTCGTTTTCCACCATCTATTACGATTAGTTGCGTTGCGTCGGCTATTATGCCATCTCTTCCCCTTTTTAAGAGCTTTATTAACAGCGGCGGTCGCGGCCGTGTTAATGAATGGAACTGAAGGTTGAATACATTATTGTTAGTAATAATACTGAAATCATTATTATTAGAGCGACTGGTGCGAAATGGACGGTGCGGCCTTCACATGCACAACGGTGAGAGATAGACCGAGACTTAGGGCGGGTGTACATTGCTATGCCGAGTGACGTTTAAGGACGAGCATTGATTCCGACATGGTTTTCTTCCGGGTCTTCAGATATTGTTCATTCATAAGTACAAATATCCCAAATTTGAAAACTATAAACTTGTAGATCTTTTAAAAACCGTTTCCACATGTTAGTGCAAACCAGGCTTTGCGGTTTTTGCAGTTTGTTATGCCATGGCCAGCGCCGTTGCAACGAGAGCCCATCATTTATCCTTCCAGTTGATAGGTTAATTAATGCATTCCTGCGTGTCGCTTTTGTTTGATCCGAGGACATGCCGAGATGATAAGTGGCTCGGCTCATTTTTCTACCTTGAGGTGTACAATTAATTGTTGCCGCGGCAATGGAAATCCAATCATTTCCACATACTAAATTATTCAAAGTACTATCATTCAATAGGTATCATTTATGCTGCATTAGATATTATTTCTCATATAAGATATTGCTGGATATTGTTGTATAACATATTGCTGTTTTAGATATTGCCTTGAACGGTTAATTTGATCCTGCTTTATGTAGCTGAAACTAGATTTCGCGTTTCCGAATCTCCCTCCGAGCTGAGTAACCATGCTACGATCCTAATCCTGCAAATAGGCTTCTCATTTCCTCGTCTATTCAAAGTTGCTGTCTCTAGGTACACCGACTCCTATATCATAATTGATTATAATCGCAGTCAAGCGTGTCAGGGTTGTATTATGCTCGTATTAATCACGAAAAGGTCGCATTATTTATGTACATTTGTGCATACGACCCCTGTTACGAGCAGACCTTCCAAAATTGAACTTAGTTTCCAACAGTATTGTCGGGTATAGCACACATTTGGTCGCAAGGGATGGGCCCGACATAAGCGACAATGGTGACATAAGGGAAAGTTGTTCTAAAGCCTGCACCCGCAACTTCCAAATGAAATTCTAAATATCATCTTCTGAGCAAACATCTAGTAGGAAAATATTACGTGGAAATTTCGTAGCTTCGATCGCTTTCTACCGACGGTGAACAACTCTGGTACATGTGGAACGACTCAATGGAATCGATAAATTTAATTTTCTCCGAAGGCTCCTCCCATTCCATCGCTTCGGATGGCACACAATGATGTTCCAGTGAAAGCAATCGAATCTGCGGGGAGCCTTTTTCGATTAATTGGCTCCGGCACAGTTTAAAGCGCCCGCTCGTGAAAGTAAAAGAGCTCTGTTTCCCAATGGATAGCTTATAATTACTTATGTAACTCCTAGGTGCAGCGTTATACAACAGAATACTCACGAAAAGTTGAAAAAAAAACCATCTACGTTTACGTAACTCGGTGGTGGTTATCATTTGTCAAATGCAGGAACCTAAGTCAAATGCGAGAACGTACGAAGCCGTAAGGCGAACATAACCTCAACGCACTTTTTCTGACAGCTAACTGTCAGATTTCACCATTAATTTAGTACATTATAGAGTGATGGCCGTACATTTTTGTCTATTAAAATAATTGTAATATCACATGTATGTGCTAATACCACATAGGTAATATGTTAATATTAATACCCCATAGGTAATATGGTAATATTAATACCCCATAGGTAATGTTAATACCATCATAGGTAAAATCATTGGTAATACTAATACCACATAGGTAATACTTACTCATTCTAAAAGCACCGAAGAAAACTTTTCTCGTCGGAAAGCGGCATTAAAGCAATGAACAAATTATAGGTGCGCCATTCCCCTCACGTTCCTATGTGGTATGTGAATAATGGTAGAGTAGACTTTTTACTCCCATTTAGATCTAGATAGATGCCTTGCTTTCGATCCCCACAGCTTTAATTATGGACGACGTTGCAAGGGCACTCGAACATGGTGGAGATTCCAGCGAGCACGAATACGCTTACGGACTAGCCGGAGAATAAACAATTAAGTTTTAAGTATCCGGGGACCAATTACAGATAGATATGGTAATGAAGAATTATAAATAAAGAGTCCGCGGAACAAAACGAAGAGCTCCAAATTGAATTTATCGCCGCTGTTTGTTATTATGCAAATTTTATATCAAGATCCTCGGTATCGCGGCTTAACAAACGATGATAAATTCGGCCGGCTGTCATATTTATGGGGAACTTAAAAAAATAAACAATGGACGCATTAGGCAGCGTAACTATGAAATATTTGATTCAATTTTCGCGCCTGTATTTTAATGACACCTCCTTCATGTGTGCTACAAGCGCAGCAACAGGTTGCGAAGTGTTCCTCAACTTAACCCAAGACAGCTATTAGCGAACGTCAATATGGAACCATTAAGCTAAATTGCCGTTAATTAATTTTATAATTTACTTTGTATTAGAAACCGCTAGGCATGCCCCCCAATAATAAAACTGTAGCAAAGCAGAGATAAATGTAAAATTCCAACTCCACCTTTCTAATTAGAGAACGGGATTGCTAATAGTCTCTTTGATGGAGGCACGCATAAGAAAATCTATGAGTTGCGTTTGTGGGATGATTGAAAGTAATAATAGCTTTATTTGCGTCGTTCTCATTAGTTGGGCGAATGTCTTAGCTAGATCTATATCTACTCTACTCTGGAAGACTGTGTATATAAGCTTTGTGAGCATACTTACAATGACTTTATGTTCTTGTCATTTAAATCAAGAGCGGCTGATATGCAAATTTTTTTTGTTTATTGTTTATTTTATCTAGGTAATGTTTTGTTTTATTTGTATTGTTCGTTTTATTTCTATCGCGCATTTTATTTGTATCGTTCGTTCTATTTGTATCACTCGTTTTATTTGTATCGTTCATTTTATTTCTATCGCTCATTTTATTTGTATCGTTCGTTTTATTTGTATTATACTCATTTTATTTGTATCGTTCATTTTATTTGTATCGTTCATTTTATTTGTATCGTTCATTTTATTTGTATCGTTCATTTTATTTGTATCGTTCATTTTATTTGTATCGTTCGCTTTTGTGAATTGGGGCTTTAGGTGACGTCCTATATACTCGTGCACACAAACAAAACAAAGCGAGAGAGCTCCGAGGCGAATCCCAGCCCCCTGGCAGATTACACACACATTTTGAGGCTTTCCTTCGCCGCCTCCGCAGACACATGCACACAATACAATCCAAAGTTCCTCCCGGAGTTTCCCTTTACGAGGCACAAAAAGCTCCGGGAAAGTTTGCTCGCTATTTATTCGCTAAACTCCGGGCGAAGTGAAAAACTCCGGATCCTCGCGTCGCGTGCTTCCTGCGAGATGGTGCCTTTGATTTGCATATCAGGTACGCGGAAACGTCCCATAAAAACTCGAGGCATTCCGGGCTCCGGGCTTTCGAGGATTGCAGAACGCTACAAAAATCCGGTTATGGAGAAGGTATGCGTTAAAAAGTCGGTTATGCAGAAATTATGCGAAGATGGGAACGATATTGTACTTGGGAAGAAGTTGTGCCGGAACAAATTGAAATATGACCCACTCGATGTATATTATTAAATGTTTCAAAGTTTTTATTCTCTTACCTATGGAATTTTTGCTTCGACATTTGGTATTAGCACATGAATAGGTACACATAATATATGTGGTATTAGTTGTGTAATAAATTAACTTTCCGTATCTGTTCGCAGAGTTTATTTTTGATATGACAGTACTTTCGTAATGAATTAAAAAAAATTTATTATATCATGCTAAAATTAAAATAAAAAAAAATTGTTAAAGAACAACAGTTTTAAAATGAATACTTGATTTAAATAAGTAAATTATAAAGTTAATAAACAATAAACCTCTAGCATCATATTAACCATTAAAATGAAACTGCTCCTCAGTGTATTTCTCAGTGTATTCCTCAGTGTATAAGAGGAAGATACGTGTAAGAAAAATCGTACAAGAAAATAACACAAAAAAAACAAAACGAAAGACGATCATGTACGCAAAAAAACTGGATTCGTTAACCGATCAGCCTTGTATGGAAGTTAATTTCGCAGCAAAGATTGTTGACGGCAAAGTATTTCGAGTGGCAACCTCGTTTCGATACACTTCGCTCAAGAATCTCCCTTGGAAACCAATATCGCGAGCGGTGTCGACCGAACCATGATAACTAATTTGAAATTTAATCAAAAGTTGAAGATTCGATGAGCTTATTACGTTACATAAAAAATTCAGTTGCTTAAGGGGAGATCAAAGAACACCCTGAAAAAATATGGGATATGTGCGTAAACAGAGAAGGTGGATTACAACACGAACGAAATATTTGCTCATTTTTACCGAGTAGGTAAATGAAATAAAAATTTACTCAGTACGTTTCTACTCACTTATCTTATTCGTGTGTTTATCATATACGTAAAGAATTTGCAATCAAATATGCAACTCTGCAAACAAACAATATTTTTATTCCATGATTCATATATTATAATAAAACGCGATAGGAAAGCCAATACGACGTGCACCCTGATAAGAAGATGTATTTATGGAAAAAATCAACATTTATGCGGTGTTTACAAACTTTCCAGAAATTTTACGGCCACAATTACCTCTTTTCGTCACCACACAATTACCTCTACGTTTCCAACAATTGCGTTTTTGTTTCCAACAATTTCGTTTCTGATTCCAACAATTTTGTTTTTGATTCCACCAATTTCGTTTTCGTTTCCAACAATTGCGTTTTTGTTTCCACCAATTTCGTTTTCGTTTCCAACAATTGCGTTTTTATTTCCACCAATTTCGGTTTCGTTTCCAACAATTGCCTCTTCATTTCCAACAATTGCCCGCATTTTTATTCCCAAACGTATTACACGAAAGGAAATTGTTAGTAAAATTGTGGTTTTAGAAATTCCTATATTCCTAAAATGAAATCATGTTGATTTATCATCATATTTAGTAATAGGAATATTTCAGTAGAAGCACCGACCTATATTTAAGTACGTATATGATAAAGGTATCCTAGTATATGTATATGTAACCTACTACGTTATAAGGAATTACCTAATGCGATAATCCGCGACGGGGAAATGATTCACTTAAATCAATATTTAATAGGAAAGGTCAACACGTTTCGCAAGTTAAAATAAAATACGCGCATACGAACATTTTGAATCTGTACAAGTAGAAAAATGTTTATTAAGAGTAAATACGATTTACCTCGGTCTGTGCGTTCCTGCCCACGCTTCAATTTCAGCGGTTTCCTCATTTCGCCTCTTATTAGCGATTTCTTTATTATTTATATGGATTTATGTATTAATTCCGGTATTATGTAGCATGAATAAGTAAGTCGTTATTACCGCTGGATTGAATTATGCGGCTGGAAAATCGTAACTGGTGTTATTACATTCGGATTACAGCCACAATAATACGAACAACAGTACATAAAGAAAGCAACAAAGAAAACAGGAGTAGTAAGTGAAGTGTGAATGAATAATGCTGTTGGTTTTTATTGAGAATGCGGGCACTGTAGCGAGTAATTTTATTAACAATTAATGCGTTTATTGCAGTGAAATTCTTCAAAATTGTTGAGAATTATTAATGCGTTCATAATCATAATTCTTCAAACTGTTGGGAAATATTAATGCGTTCATAATAATAAAAGTGTTTATAATTTAAATGTTTATAATAATAATATGTTTATAACAATAATATGTTCATAACAATGAAATGTTCATAATAATAAAATATTCATAGTAACAAAATGGTCATGATAATAAAATGTTCATGATAATAAAATGTTCATAATAATAAAATGTTCATAATAATAAAATGTTCATAATAATAAAATCTTCATGATAATAAAATGTTCATAATAATAAAATCTTCATGATAATAAAATGTTCATAATAATAAAATCTTCATGATAATAAAATGTTCATAATAATAAAATGTTCATAATAATAAAATGTTCATAATAATAAAATGTTCATAATAATAAAATGTTCATAATAATAAAATCTTCATAATAATAAAATGTTCATAATAATAAAATCTTCATGATAATAAAATGTTCATAATAATAAAATGTTCATAATAATAAAATATTCATATTAATAAAATGTTCATAATAACAAAAATATTCACTTTGAAAATGCTACTAACAATAAAATAAATTGCTAATAAAATAGAGCGGTAGTGAGTCCTGTAATGCTGTCAGCAAGGAAGCATGTGTTGGTTTTGCCGTTCAATTTAAAAGTTAAATGGCTAATTTACATGTTGGCTTTGTGGAGTTACGCAATGCTGCGGACACGTGATTATTTTGAATAATCGCAATAAATTAGATGGTTGGGTGAGGTGCCCATGTTGATGAATAAATCTCGAAGAAGAGGTGTGTTTGGGTAATGGTCGCATCTCGAGAGCCGTATTTCACTTTTTAATTAAGGTGTGTTTCTGTGGCCCGCTATTATTAAAAATATAGTAGTAACTAGTTAATGCCCGTGAAAAATCACGGGCAGCCATGTACACATATATTTATTACCATGTACACGTATACTTATTGCCATGTGCACATATACACCTGACCATGTACACGTGTACATTATACCATG
>JAWQRP010002129.1:0-16507 GCA_033557875.1 Quadriops clusia | reverse complement strand
ACTTAATGAATTATAATTCAATATAAAATACATACGATGTAATAAATGTCTCTTATAAAATATTTTTTGTAAGAAAAAGTGACCGAACGTCAACCACACGTGCAATGCTTATTTCTCATTCTGCCGACCGGCATGCGGCAAATTTAGGTGGTGTTGCCGGCTGTTCGGAGACATGTGAATTTGAACAACTACGGACATCTAGTTCACGTAATTTAATTTTAGATATTAAAACTCTATTTGCGATTTTTTCTCATTTTGCTATACCACAACTTTTGTTCTTATTTACATGTAGAATAGCCGTTAGCATTTTTTTTTAATTTCCAAAAATTTAATCTAAAATTTTTTTTTTGGCCAATCTACAGGGAATTTCGAAAAACAAAATGCTAACAGGCTAGGAGAAAAAAAATGGAATATTATACCGTTTGTTTCATGGCGATATATTATTCCCACGCGAAAAAATATCTAAAATACGTTTTAAGGTATGACTAGCTGCCTCTTAATGATGCAGTACTGTAAATATGTTTACAGGAAAACCGGCCGCTTTCCATATTAATAAAACATCGATAATTGTACTCCCTATTTTTATTGAATTCTTATCCTGACCAAGGATTTATAACTGCATTTAGTGCAAATCTTTGGTCGAGGGGTAATTTCTATGTAATAACTTTGCAAACAACGTTTCTGCCAGGCCATCATAAGTTGCACCGCCGCGCCGTTAAAACAAAGAAGTCGTTTGTGCATCAAAAATGAACCAAGGTACATAATGGTTTCGTGCAATTGCTCCATTGCTCTGCGTTCGTAATAATGTGTATCTCATTAAAGAAAACAGTAACGATCCTAAATTGCGGCCGCTTAGTGGTTGAAATGGTGGAAGCGGCCTCCACAAAGGCAGCCGCGGCGCTCGCAGAAAGAGTGCGTTTTTCAAATAATCGACAATGATATGGCAAGTTATGATAAACTACGGACAACATCGTGACATGAAAAGCTTAATGAGCGGGAAAAGCGTTGCCACTTACCTGAATGGTAGCGACTCTCATTGCGGGTCAGTCTTCTGTTGCCCCTCCGGTACGCCTTCGTGGCCGGACTGACCCCCCGGTTCTCATTGGCTAACCCCGCACCTTCAGCTACATGCAAAACAACATACACACTCATGCAAAAAAACGGTACAACACAAAGTGTGTATACGTATAAATTAAACGTGGTAATGATTGTGTTTAAGGCCATCATGCCGAGGGAACGTTATTCATCACGGCACTATTGCCTCAGACACAACGTGTCATTTTCCACGTGAATAATGTGGATAATGTGTTTCTATAATGGATGTTTAGTTCAAAATAGTTATGCTGATGCTTTACACCTACATCATTGCTCGGTGATTATCACTTGACCATTAGAGAAACACAATTTAAACAAAATTTAAATTTTAACTACAAAATAAAACTACTCAGGGAAATGTAAATTGATAT
This sequence comes from Quadriops clusia, assembly GCA_033557875.1. Classification (NCBI taxonomy): domain Eukaryota; kingdom Metazoa; phylum Arthropoda; class Insecta; order Coleoptera; family Hydrophilidae; genus Quadriops; species Quadriops clusia. The sequence continues at coordinate 15,041 of JAWQRP010002129.1, read as the reverse complement.
GATGGATAATTGTGTAAGGTAAAGTTAAGTGAAAGTGTTTAGTAATAAAAATCACCACAGAGTTACGTACATTACACAAAACAATCCAAAAACCAGGCAAAGAATGCGGTTATTTATTTTCAGTTTTACATCTCACGTAGGTAAATCTGCTCAAACTTGAACGACTTTTGATAAATCATGGCGACAAAATGTAAGTATTATTACTTCTATAGCCGAATAGGCAAAATTACATTCCTATACTCACTGCTAAATACGCTGATTTGTCCGTATACAAAAAAACAGAAGATAAAATCATTTGAAGTTTTTTTTGTCAAAATTGGCATTTCGACCTGCGGGTCTATACCAGTATAACACAAAAGTGAACATATTTCTAATGTTATTCCAGAACAAGTTCAAGTGGTGCTGCAGTTACCAAAGTAGACTACTTCTCTGCATCGTCCTTTCCGAAGTGCTCATATTCGGACTTGTGATGTACATCGCAATGACAGCACAGGGACAAGAGAAAAATCCGTTAAATTTGCAAAACTACACTTTGGAGCCAATTATCGAGACGATCTACAAATCTGCCTTTAGCTATCCCAACGAGAAAAGGTGCCCTGCGGAAGGCGAAGGCATTCTAGTTTTCATAATGATCCCCAGTAATCCTGTGCACATTTCCGAAAGAATCGCGATTCGGAAGACCTGGGCCGAGAACGTGAAGCTCCCTGGAGTGGCCCTAGCGTTCATGATAGGCGTAATCAAGAATAAGACCAGGGAAATGCTGGTTCAAGCGGAAAATCAAATTTACGACGACATTATACGGAACAACAACGTGGACACCTACATGAATTTGACACTGAAGTCTCTGTCAATACTAGAGTGGATGAAGACATATTGCAGCAAGGCTTCGTTCGTGATGAAAACCGACGACGACATGTTCATAAACATACCTCCATTGTTGAAGTACGTGAAGCGCCTCCAAAACAGAGAACCCTATATTTACGGTAAAATTTTTTGGAAAAATTACGGCCCAATCAGAGACCCTAAATGCTACGCTTATATTTCCCGCAAGGAATACTTTCCAGACAAGTATCCAGCTTATGCAAACGGCCCCGTTTATTTGGTTCCCATGGTCTTAGTGAAGAGTTTATATGAGCTTGCCTTAAAGCACAGGTACTTAAAGTTTGAAGACGTATTCATCACGGGAGTCCTCACCAAACAATTAAAAATAAAATTGAAGAGCATTCGCAACTTTATAACTATCAAGACTCAAATGTCGCATTGCAGGGTGAGGAAACTTATCGGATTGAATACGAACCAGACTCAAATGTACGCGCTGCATTACATTATGATAAACAATAAATTTAAGTGCAAAGTTAGGGCAAATAAAGCGGAAAGAAGAGAACCTTATTTAGGACAAACGTTGGTCAACGATATGTTTCATCCGTACTTTCATTACTTTTGATTCTACACCTTTTCTAAAAATAAGAAGAAACTTTTGACGCGTAGTTTATGGTTGATTTAAGTATATTCAATTATTATGGAAAATAATAATAAAAACCGTATAATTTGGTGTAATATCGTGAATTGCAATAAAGACGATGGATATGTCAGTGCCGATTAGATTAGGGTGCAGCCGACATATCAAGATTTTGGAAATTTTTGTTTTATTTTTTGCAATAGTTCTTTCGGGAATTGTGTTGTTAAGTCAAATTGTAACAGTAGAACCAAGGAACGAACTTACAAAAGATGAGAATTATTCTATTGGGTTAATGACAAAAATCTTGTACCAACCAGGATTTAGTTATCCCAATTCAGGAAAATGCCCCTCAAACGGCGACCGTTTAAGTGTCTTCATAATGGTCCATAGTCATCCTGAACACATTTCCGAAAGGATAGCGATACGAAAAACCTGGGGACAAATTGCAAACCTTCATCAGATGGCCTTAGCTTTTATGATTGGAGCAATCGGAAACGAGACAAAAGAAACGTTGCTTAATGCAGAAAATCTAGTGCACGGTGATATAATCCGAAATAACAATAATGACACCCGACAGAATTCAACTTTAAAGTCTCTGTCGATGTTGAATTGGATGGCGACATACTGCTCAAAAGCATTATTTCTCCTGAAAGTCGAGGAGGATATGTTCGTAAACGTACGTTTCTTATCCAAGTTTGTTACAAGACTCCACATAAATGCCGCGATGATTTATGGACATTTTTACGAGGGCAATATAGGCCACGACCAATACCTTGCTTACGCAATGAGTGCAGCTTACTTGGTGCCTGTGTTTTTAACGGAAAGTATGTACGAAGCAGGGTTGAAACTTCGGTACTTCGAAAAAGAAGAAATATTCATTACTGGCATCGTGCGGGATCATTTAAATATAAGTAGGGGAGCAGCGCGCGTTAGGTGTTATTATGAAGATCAAATAAGCTATTGCCGAGTAGCACAATTGGTCGCATTTCGAGTGAAGAAAAGCGATATATATTCCGTCTATTATCGTATAAGAAATGGACCGTTTAATTGCCTACCAAGCAAAGCGCCAGAGTACAATTGGATATGAACAGCCGTAGCCGTCTACCTCGTTTACAACTTTATCCAGAATCGAAGACAGGTTAAGCACCCAGAATATGACAAAGATTGTTTGACAATCGTTTTGACGTTACAATGAGAGTTTTAGGTTGGATTTATGTGGTTATACGCTATTTACTCAAAGTTATTTGCTATTTAGTGGTGTTTTTTAAAACAACAAGGCGGATCTTCGTGCTTCACAAAGATATAATACTTATTCTGCTTCTTATATTCGCTCAAATAATTTGCACCCTAGTGGTCGCTTTCATTGTGGTTATGGTATCAATAGGAAGTGAACCTTTTGATTTGCGTAACTACACCCTTGAGAACGTAACCGAGGAAAAATACGAGCCTGGATTTATAGAAGCGAATCCTTGGGTGTGTCGCCAGAAGAAATTGAAATTGTTAATTTTGGTTAATAGCCATCCACAGCATTTTTCGCAACGCGTGGCAATCCGCCAAACTTGGTCGAATTATTGCGATGGCTCGAAGGTTACTTTAGGGTTTGTAGTAGGATCTGTTAAAAACCAATCCGTTGAGAACCTGCTGAAGGCGGAAAACTACGTTTTTGGTGATGTTATACGAGGCAGGAATCTGGACACCTATGAAAATTTGTCGCTTAAGACACTTTCGATGTTGGAGTGGGTTTTAAGATACTGCCCCCTGGCTTCCTTTTTTCTCAAAGTGGATGACGATATGTTTATGAATATTCCTCGCTTATTGAGTTACATTAAGAAGGTTGATTTGGGGTATAGAAGAATATATGGAAGGGTGCCTTACGATGAAGGTTTCAAACCTTTGCGCAATGAAAGTGAGGAAAAGAAGTATTACGTTAACAAGGAGGAGTATTTTTATAAACGGTACCCTACGTATGTCAGAGGGTCGGCATATTTTATGCCTGTCCCAGTAATTGAAAAACTTTACCACACTGCCTTGAAGTACCCCTACTTTAAATTGGAAGACGTATTCATTACAGGAATTGTAGCTAAACAATTAGGGATCCTCCGACGATATATGCACGGACTTCAAGTTGCGCATTGGAGGAAAGTGAAATATTGTGAGATGGCAAATCTAATCGGGTTCAACGTCGATGCGGAAAGAATGTACGAAGCTTGGTATGTGATGAACAGTAATTACACTGCAACATTTTGTCGTTGACATTTCATAAAAACTATAATAAATAAAATATTGGAATAATAAAATTATATATCTAATTTTGAGCAGATTCACATGCAAACATTTGGCAATTTAGCGGTGTAAATAAGACTTGTTTTATTATGTTTTAACTTTAAAATATATATAGTATGTTTGTACAGTGCTTAATTGCCAAATATACAAAGTATAAATTTTCTAGAAAATTGTGTATGAGCAACAGAAGCGGGCGGAACTGTTGAACAAGCGACACTAACACATGGATGGACGACAGTGCGTGCCATGAAATGAGTGATCGAACCTGAGTGATATCTCTTCTCGTTATGGGTAACGCGGCGCTGCGTGCGCCTCCTCGTGTGCTGCTGTTGCTGGTGCTGTTTACCACTAATCCCACTGTTGCCATTGTTTCCGTTTCCTCCGTCATTTCCCCCGCTTCCGGCTAAATACCAGAGTACATAAAAATGACAGCAACGAACGTGTTAATAAGCGGTTAGTGGGTGGACATTTTGAGGGAAGCGCTTTAATGGTGGTGTTAATTTCTGTTACGTACTAAACTGTTCTAAAACGACAATTTCATCTACATTGGTGCGCAATATTATGAAGAAAGCGACATTTAAAAAAGCGCACTAATACAGATATTTTTCAGTAAAATTGACAGAATACTTTAGAACACATACATTAAATTAAAACGCAATTATTAAATGAACTGGAAGAAAAACACACTCAAACTTTGTAAGTAACAAAAGAAAATAGAAAGGTACATGGAAATATTCTGAAACATTAACCAGTAAGTGTGTTGATTTAATTAGAGGTTCAATAAAGGTTTTTAATTGAGTTGTTTGTCTCATCATCAATTTTCGAATCAACCCTCGCTCATATCCCACTAATAGTGAGTGCTCCACCTGAGTCACGTTCCGAGTATTTGAAGTATTCAATTAATTTACTTGGCTCGACATTAAATTGGATCCGAATTCAAATATGTGAAGGCGTTTGTGTCAACATGATCCTTTCACACAATCTTGCCAGTGGTGGAAGTTATACGAGCTAACAACGGAATCTAATGCGTTTAGGGGTATTGAAATGAGAAAGTTCAATAAAAACAAGTTCAGTTAGTCGGGTATGTCAACGTTTGTTTTGTTGTGCTTATACGCAACTATCTGCGGGCAGCAAAGCACACCAAGGCTGAGCACACACAAAGATATGAAGAAGGGTCACCAACTGATCCAAATGAAATCACCTAATGATAAATGATCTTCAAATTAATTAATTATATTTTCCCTCGTAAAAAAACTTCGTCTTTCTTGTTTCAACATATGCATTATGAAACAACAAGCAACACTTACTGGTTGATATAACTTGTTACTCCAGAATTTTACTCTTTCGGAGCGTTGCGTTAGCTTAAAAATGTATACATGCACAGATATAAGAATACAAATGAAAAACAACCAATAAAAACTAAGAAAAAAAGTTGATTTTCATGTTAAACGTCGAAAGTAAAGAAAATGTATTAATACACAAGCGACGAGTAAAGATATTCCAAGACCGCAAACAATAGTTAATTAATGACGGAACAAGTTATTATCAAGGAACAAACAAAAAACAACGAGAGAAAGGGATGTTGGTGGATTAGCGCAGTGCTATGGAGATAGGGGTTAAAATTAAGGGAAGCAAATAAAAAGTGGCGTCACAGAAGGCGGTTCGGTTGTTTTCTTAATTTTGTAAATTCATTAGTGGAAAATACGCGCTTGGTTTGGACAAGGGAACATCTCTTATTTCAGCGAATAATGTGCTTTTTCTTTCCACCCCTTTGGAATACATCAGGGCAATGGGGCAGAAAGAGAGGTGGCGAAGAAGAGAGCCTGGAACATTTTAATGAATTTTCTAGCTGAGGGCCAATAATTTTAGGTCGTATAAACCGGCGGCCGGGCTAAGTAAGGACAAACTATAAAGTTTGCGGTAGTTCCGCAAGTTGAGGCCAATAATTTTAAGACGGTCGTGAAGTAACAACGCTCGGGCCAAATAAAAGTTCTTAATAAATGAAAATACCCTCCACATTGGTTATCGACCTGACCCAATTCGGGGCCCCGTAATACTTTCTTTGAGAGTCTGAGCAAATAGAATCGCAATAAATACCTTTTGGCGTATTATATCTGTAGCGGGAAAATTGTTTGTCCGTTGGATGAATTACGATTTTTGGATTTACGCCGCCATTTCCTCAGAATTGAAATTAAATTTTCTGAAGCGGAATAGAACTTTTTTAAAACACATGCGCACGTCTGTCATAAAGCAAGTACAATTTTCGTGAAACAGGAAATTCATACGCATTAAATCGTAAAAGAAACCCACGTAAAATTACTTGAATGTATACCGGCCCAGTACCTTTGACATAAATTAGACAATAAAACATGCATGATAATTGTTTTGTAAACAATTTATTCATAATGTTCCAGTTTCTCTCAATTGTAAACGGAGTTGCCACGAAGGGCTTGACATTGAGTATGAAAGGAGGAAAGAGGAATTAGGAACTAACTTTCGGTCGGGGCTGGCCAAAACTGCCTCAAAAAACTCAGATACTTATTGCTTTTATTTCAGCATTCGTAATTTTGGCCAACCCTGAACCGTACAACACATTTGTATAAATAATTCCAACACTTCTGCCGAAATAGCAGGTTCGTAAAATAATGACATTATGGAATAATTAAATAACCGTCTTGAAATAAATACTCACTTGAATTCTGCTTAGGCACGTATGGGGATAACAGTCTCGTCCTTTTCTTCTCATATCCTTTCTGTGTGATGTCACCTGAAAGCAAGACAGAAAATTAATACGCCAGTTCGTTCCCTATATCCCCTCGCAGTCAATACGAACTGCTGGGAGATAGTGCCTCTAAACGCGGATATGTAGTTAATAATTCCTTTGAAATGAGGAAGAAGTCGTTATGGACGTATAAAGCGAGAAATATGGAAACGGATAGAATGAAAGGACCGTATTTTCTCTCAGGGCGAAGTATCATTCTAGTCAATCTCGGAAAATATTCCTGTTATGTCCCTTTCAGAGCACATTAAAGCGATAAAATGTAATAGTTTCCCCTCGGACACAAAAGCTGTTTTTGACCAAAAGTTTTCCTTTTGGCTAAAAGTTACTTTCGGCGGGATTTTATTAAAGATTATTACCATCAACAGTCAGCGGTTAAAACTTGTTCTTGCGCCGTAAAATAGCGACTTTAAACTTTAGAGGTCGAACAGTTTAAAATGAGGAAAAATCTAATTTAAAAATTCCCACCACCATCCTAGAAGGCCAGTCTAAAACGATCTAAAGTTAAAGATCGGGGAGTAACCAAAATTTCTTTTTGGATAGTAATAAAACTTTTTGTTTAAAACACAATCTAAGAAAACTGCGAGACTATAAATACCGGATCCCGAAAAGATTTTAATGAAGTTTAAATTGGGAATTCCGGCCCAAGTGGGGCACACTGTTTGGAGCAGCTGGAGAGGATTGGATCGGAATGGAAGGGTGGAGCAAGTCGCCCCGGACTCCCCCGGACTCTTCGTCCAGGCCGAATTTAAAAGGTATACTTTACGCACAATGAATTCTCAAGTCTTTTAATTATCGATTCAAATTGGCAAAGTTTCCTGCTAGCAGTGTCAGCATAGATTTATGATCATAATATCAAACAGCTTATTATACAAGAGCAAGAAACTTCAGAAACGTCCCTTTAATTTACTTTGGTTGGTGCATGATGGAAATTTTAATTGTTCATTCCTCAATGGTTGCGATCTATAAAAATCCCGTTTCTACATTCAGAGTAAGTTTTAAATTCCCGTCCACTAGACAGATTTTAATTTAGAACCTACTTGTTTTGCATTTTCTCCATCAAGTTAAATTAGTTAGAGTTTTATACATTCTCAAACTTCTGGCTGATGGTGCAAATTTTACAGGTTAGGTTGGATCCGTAACCTGAAATTAAAAGTGCACATAAAGTTTATAGCTCGTAAAATAATAATTTTGGCAAGGGAGTGTTGGAGTGCACGAAGCATTTATAAATTAACAATTTTAAGTTACGAGCCGGCGATGATGTTGCATGCTGTTAAATATGAAGCTTGCTCCTTGCCGGAAGAGTTAAGTTTACTGCTAATAATATAGATCGCTTAAGTTAGGGGCCTACACGTACGGGACTTTAAAATAATCTCTTTGTGCTTATATCCGGAATTTGTCATACGTGTTCGCAAAGCAAACGTTTAATTAACTTCAGTGTCTGAACGATGTTTCATTAACTTTTATATGGAAACTTCCTGAGGAATAAGGCGGCACGTAGCTGGGTAGCAGGGAATAAGAATTGTTCGTTTTATTTGGATGTCACCTCGTGTAAGAACAAAGTGAGGATTAGAAGCAAAACTAACTTTTTTTCATATAACGTAGCAAGTTCTCGTCAGCTTGTAAAACTTTTATTGCTTTGCCTCCGCCTCGGACGAGCAAGCTGTAATACAAACAACTAATTAATTGGAGGAGACAAAAGATATTACTACATCTGCGGACGCTCCGTTGGAATGTCAAATAATTAAAAGTACGAGATTCTTCGACGTTTAACTATCACATTGTTTTACTCTACTAACAGCCAGCGACGTAATGATTGTGAAGAGTAACGATTGTGTGCCTGGCTTCAATTGCGGATTTGTAACAAATGGGGGAATTTTCAAGCGCTTTCATGAAATACCGTGCTGCAAATTCAGTGGAACTGCATCATTGTAAAAGTTAAAAATGTAGAAGGATGCCATTTAATCAACGTGTGTTTGATCTGCGAATGTAAAATGGACCCAGATTGTTCCACACAATGCGATTACACAATCAATTGCGTTATTTGAATTTATGCATTTATTATTATGACTATCTACCCCTTTTCCATCCCGGGACAGTTAATATTTCAGCGACGCCCCAATTTCGCGCGTTATCTTAATCCTATATCTCCATAAATTCTGGAGATAATCTCAATAAACATGTCGATTATCTTTATGTATGCTGGTGCCTTTCGGAGGTATTGTAATTTTAAAAGTGTATCGGAGGCTATAATCTCGGATGTTTGTTGTTTCGTGCGTGGAATGGAATCGCCTTCTGCATGTTCCCTTGCGATTTAAACAAAACAGCTTTTATCTAGATAGAGGAAAGTTATATCTCTACATACTATTCATGAATAGTACATTTTGCAAAGCAGTTGTGTGTGTGGAACGGTTTTTATTTGAGGTCCTTATATTTTTAATTGTTAAATGCAAATTATTGTAATTTTTGTGATGGTAATGTAAAACGACTTTCCACATAAATATAGGTACCTACTTGTGAATCGTATAAGTAGTTGAAAGTTTGTATTGCAGTTTAGGAATAATCGTGCAGTTAAAATTAACTATCCTTAAAGTCCGCGCAAACAATTTTTCCGTTTTAAGCTTACAGGGCGAGCTGCGAGAAAATTTATACCCAGTATATTATTAAATCCAATTTCTTTGTAAGCGCAGCGCCGCAGGAATAATAAAGCCTAATTGATTATCGCAGCGTCTATTAAAAAGTGGCCCTAATGGAAAAACACGAGTAGCGGGCAATAAAACGCGTGAAATAAAGAGAGCAGAGACGGGAAGGATATTCTTGTGACGCCGAGGGGTTGTTTAGATTACGACAGCGCCACCTGTGCACGTGTTCATAACTAGACGGTACCAAACAGTCGCAGGGAACAATATTACACAAGACAGTTTCGTTACTTATTGGTACTTTAAAACACTTCATTTTCATTGAATTTTTTGTACCTACTTAATATTTCCGCATTTTTTCTTACTTCGTCCTTTTTTATTCTGCATAGAGAAATATACCTACATGATTTATTATGAAATATATTAAAACATAAGCCAATAATATGTAACTAATAATTGCAAAAGAAGATCTTTGCAATGATATGTATAATTTGGATGAGATAGCCTACATACAAATGTAATTGCATAATTGGTGGAGCCGCAAGATTGAATTGAGAAAATTATACCTACTTAAAATAGCTCGTTTCCAGCAAATACACCCCATAAAAAGATATAAAATAAAAGCACCGCCCAATACAGATGGCGCTAATAAAATTTTCAGGATAGCCTTTATTCCCGACACGCAACTCTTGAATTTTATATACCTTCATTCATCGCGGTTATTAGCCGAAAATTTCCAGTATTCACGATCGTGCGGCGGAACAAAGCCCAACGAGCATCTACCCCGAAACATATTTTTACTTATTGCATTTTTTGCCCATCTTCGGGGCTTTGGTTTGCAGCGCACGTCCTTTAATATAAATAAAGGAAAAATTTTGCGCCATCGCGCGAGCCGCCTCGTGACTCCGGCCGCCTTAACAACCGCATTATTTTTTCAGGACGTTTTAGGCAGTTTTAAACATTTCCCGGGCGCTCCGTTTTTGATGACCGGGCAGATATTGCCGGGGGACGGTAAACCCCGCCGGGATTCGCAGCGCAATCCCCCAGGATCTCAGTGATACTCCGCTCCCAGGAGAAATAACTCTAACAATTGACAATTTTCCAATCGAAAATATTTCAGGATCTTCGGCTTGATTTCAGCGCAGTTGCTTTTTCTGTTTCCTTCGTGTGGCATTTACGCCCTGGAAAGTCCTGTTAGAGGATACAATGGAAAACAAGTCGATGACCTACATAGCAATTCAATTTTTTTCGGTTCTTTGCAGAGACACTGAGTGGAAATTTAAGTAAATGTATTTACTACCGTACATTTGGAAATATATTTTATATATTCTTTCAAAATGAGATGAAACGGCGAGTAAAGTTACATAAATAAGCGCATATTACATAGTTAGTTCATACTTATTAAAATAAGTACTGAAAAAATCCTTACAATATCAACATACAAATTTAGTATTTCTATACACATTTATGCATTTGTAGGTATTTGTTGCATACTCTGGGGGTTTCATTGATTTTCGAGGCTTATAAGTTTGGTTAAACTATTATAAATCCATTCGTATCCTAACAGGTCAGATTTGTTTATTTCAATTTGAAATCTATATGGTTTTTACAGCCCTAAATTTCTGAGCTGATATAAAATCCTCACAATATTTACCTATAACCTCATGTTTGGTGTACTCATTTTCAATGTCTTTATAGCCTTAGATTATTTAACTCATTTAGAACAGTTAGTGTCTTTACAGCCTTACATATTTATAAAATCCTTAGGGCTTCTTCATTAATAGCAACTTAACTATTCTCAAAAATAAAAAAAATTACAAACTTATATTTAATTTAAAGTTCTACGTTACTGTTATTAAACTTAAAGTTACTCACACGTATTTAATTTTAACCTATCTTTCATTTAAGGCTGATTTTGAGGTAAAAAGTAACAAAAGGCATTTACAGAGGAATATGAAAATAGAAAATATATACGTACAAATTGATTAATTTACAAAACATGCTACGAAAAAAATCATGCAGTTTCAATCTTTTAAATGTATTTTTGAAGTTCGGTGCTATGCTTAGTAAGGAACTAATTGATCCTGCATTAATTAATACTCCTATTAATTTATGAAGAATCAGTAGTATTCTAAAATAAACAGAATAAAATTAATTTGTTTCGATAACTTTTCCCGTAAACTCCATTCTTGCAAAATTCTCACAATTGAATTTCCGGTATGCAACGAAACAGCATCAGGAAGCTCCAGGATAAATTTCCAAGTCTTGATAACTTTATGTAAAACCTGACGTCTGTTAGCTAGACTTCAGCGGGAGACGTGGCATTTTAATCTGCCTCCAGACAATTATTTCAACGTGCATGTATAAATTAATTTGTGGAGGCTGTTCCCCCTAGTCTCCCACATCGGCCGCCACACTGACGGAGGCGGCAGAAAAAGAGTGGAAAATGCGACGGAAGTTCTAAATGCGAAAGTCACAATGCGCCATCTGGCCGAATTAAAAAAGTTAACGCCGGAATTTCCAGAAAAATATTATTTGTACAAATGGAATAGCAGCTCGCCTTTGATAATGCTGTGGCCAAATATTAAACTGTAATACGTGTATTAATAAAATTAGATCTTACGAAAAATCAGGTAGAAATTTCCTCCCGTTTTGTTTCATTTTATCATGGTGGGTTAACCTTTTCATGTAGCTAACATTTTCTAAATATGAAATGTTGATTCTTGTCCGTTGAGTATAAATTTCTGAGGATTGTTCGTAGGTGTTCGGACAGGATCGGTATGAAATTAAAGTTCAATTAAAAGCCAACGTTTCGGTGCATTTATTCTCCACGTTCTTCAGGGCATTTCACGAGCTACAAGGAACAAATACTTGTTAAATCATAAAACCTATCTTTAAAACACATCTAAAACCCACCCATCCTAACCTCAAAATTCCTTTATCTTCCTCCCATAACAATTCTTGGAATATAATCCCAATTGATGAAGCTTGATCAGTGCAATAACATTATTATCCTATTAGCACATAAATTACAATTTGTATTCGAGTAAAATTAACTTTTAACTTACTATAATAATTAGCGAGAATGACACGCTAATTATTATAGTAAGTTCAAAGTTAATTTTACTCGAATACAAACTGTAATTTATGTGTTAATGGGATAATAATGTTATTGCACTAATCTAGCTTCATCAATTGGGATTATATTCCAAGAATTGTTAAGGGAGGGAGATAAAATAATTTTGAGGTTAGGATGGGTGGGTGTTAGATGTGTTTTAAAGATAGGTTTTATGATTTAACAAGTATTTGTTCCTTGTAGCTCGTTAAATGCCTTGAAGAACGTGGAGAATAAATGCACCGAAACGTTGGCTTTAATTGAACTTTAATTTCATACCGATCTTGTCCGAACACCTAAGAACAATCCTCAGAAATTTTCTAAATTTTTTGTTTCAGTAGAACTTCATTTATCCGTATTGTTGTCTGTCAGACCTGATTTGGGTAACCAGATATTCGGATAAATGGATCGATAACTCAAAATGGCCGCGATTGTGTTTAATGATATATGAAACACCATTAAATAAATTGCTTACTTATTTATTGCAAAATGCTAAAAATAATTAATGTATTTAGAAGAAGTTATGTAGACAAAATTAAGTAGGTAGATACAGTACACAACTCTTTAACTATATTTCAAGCATCTAGATCTTTAGTACGTCTACAATCCTTTAACTTTCTTTGCTATAAATATTAATCAAAATCTTGAAGGCATTGAGATTCAGATAGCTGGCTATACGGATGACAACAGTATTTCGAATAAATGGAGTTCTCCTGTAAATTACGATATTATTGGGCTAACGAATAAATTATAATAATTATAATAGATATCTATTACATGAATGAATGATAAAACATCCGTCAGGAGCCTTGAGGCTCATATTACTTTATCTATCTACCTATGCATAATATTGATTGATAGATTCCTTGGGTCGTTTCAGTAGGGTCCAAATAGATGTGAGATTTACTGGAGAAGAATCCAGAGCTGACAACATGGACATTATAATGTCGATATAAATTCAGCGTGATCCTAGGCGGCCCGGCCACCGACAGGGGGGCAGATATCCCGCTTCCTGAAATTCATTCTTGCCACACATCGCGCCGATAGATCACGCGAAATGTCCCGAAGGCCGATCGATGCCCAATTTTAATTTGCTCCCGGCCGGAATACTGAATTTATCTTATGAAAAATGCAGCCGGAATTCACTTCATCATTTTCACGGGTCCTCACCAATAAAGTTCATCCGCGAAGAAGCGGGGTCGGCTGTGCGCGCTGTCGACGACCCGAGAGCACTTCGAACAGGGTCAACGCCGCAGTTTGCGGATAATGACGCCGTAAATCGATCGAAGACTCCGGAAAAGTGTTTACGATAACACTAAGGGGTAAAAAATACGGGGCGCAATTTGAAGCCGTTAAAAAGTTACGAGATTGTTGGGAACTCTCGATTTTATACCTAGTAATTTCTACGAGTAATATTTATGGGGCAATATCAGTCGCAATCTTAATATGAGCTTCCCGGGTCCTGGACTTCTCGAAAGTTTTAATAACTTTGTAAGTTATACGTTTAGTTTAATTTAGTAATTGTTAGTCCGGGAAAATATACTGTATACTTGAGGAAGATCAGTTAGAATTCAATTATAATACTTAAATTCATGAATTTTACATTTATTTTTGTTTAATAAACGTCTACTGGAGGTGAAGTCAAGAAGGTGATTGGTTTGGTCATACAACTTTAGCTCTCTGCTACAGAAGAAAATATAATTTAGGAAATGATAATATCTAGAAATATCAACAACCACTCACTCTAGATATAAACTGGCGTTCAAAATTAAAGGAACACCTACGAGCGAATAAATATTTCGGTCATTTTCAAAACTGTGTAACTCAGAGAAAAATGATCTTACGAAAATCCTTTGCATATCATTTTCAAGGAAAATCTCTCTACTTTTTGATTCTGTAAGTTAAAAGTTTATATTTTAAAAGGAACGCTAATTTTTTATGTGAGAAACGAGAAAGAAAAATGTTTGTTAAAATTTCTCAAAATATAAACAAGTCCACGGACTTCAATAATTTCTTTCGATGAATTTCTCCAAATGCATTTTATAGTGTGAACATTTCTCTACGCGTTCCACTTTAATTCATTTTTCTGCGACAATTTTTAACGAAGTTATTGACGATTAAAGAAAAAATCGTACTTTTGACTGTCATAAGGAATACAATTTTTGATCGTTTTGAAATCTTGCACATGTTTTAACTATAGTTTTTGCTTGTAAAAAAAACGTAAACATCGCAATGATATCGTTAATGCCCTTGATGTGTCGGTCGTTTTTATACGACCCTGCAAATTCGTAAATTTCAGCATCATTTTTGAACAAAATTTACCTAGTAAAAAAGTCAGTTTATGAAAATCTAAACTCAATGGCATTATAAATTATTTTATAGTGTTTCTTATGCCGTAGACTAAATGCCTATTGCCCTTTGCTATCCGAAGTTATGGCAGTTAAAAGTCAAGAGTGTGATTTTTTCTTTAATCGTCAATAACTTCGTTAAAAATTGTCGCAGAAAAATGAATTAAAGTGGAACACATAGAGAATAGAGTAGAGAGATTTTCCTTGAAAATGATATGCAAAGAATTTTCGTAAGATCATTTTTCTCGGAGTTACACAGTTTTGAAAATGACCGAAATATTTGCTCGCTCGTAGATGTTCCTTTAATTTTGGACGCCAGTTTTTCATTTAAATAACACATTTCTACATAGAGTATTCAGAAAGGACGAAAATTATGAACATTACATAGAATAGAAAATGCGTATGAGACGGAATACTC
>JAWQRP010002128.1:0-16509 GCA_033557875.1 Quadriops clusia | reverse complement strand
TAAAATGTATGTGTATATGGTAATATGTACACGTGTACATGGTCAGATGTACATGTGCACATGGAAATAAGTATACATGTACATGGTAATAAATATATGTGTACATGACTGCCCGTGATTTTTCACGGGCATTAACTTGTTGATAAAATAAAATACGAACTTAACAACCCTCGAGGAGCTTTTGATGTGTAGTTTAAATTTTATTTTGTAAGTAATTGTAGTTTCCTAACGCTTCAGAACGTTTATTAACATTAATTCAAAATTGTGTACACTATTTATCTTCTCATTCTACTAGTATTTCCTACGATACACATAATAAAATAATGTAGCAACATCTTCAAACATTCAACTTAACTTAACAATCAACAAATGAACTACCAACAAAAGCTTGCGATATTACAGATTTTAAAAATTATTTTCTAACGTGTTTAGAATCTGTTCGTATGTGATTATTGTCCAAATTGTATTGTAATCCAAATTTGCAAATCTTTAAAAAAAAGTCACTAAAACATAAGCATCATTTCCAAATTACTATCTTTTAATAATATCTAATGTTGGCCCACCTATATTTTATTCATTGCTTGGGTTCGAAGGAAAACAAAACTTTTGCTACTACCATAAGAAGTCGTGTAAATGTACTATATTCTTTAGCTATTTTCTTGGGGTAAGACAGCTTTTCTGTCAGTGTAACAGTGAAAGAACCTAACTAATAGTTAAACGACCTACTAATAGGTAAATAACCTACTAATAGGTAAATAACCTACTAATAGGTAAATAACCTACTAATAGTTAAACAACCTATGACGAATAGTTCCAAATTTAATCGAAATTCGTCTGCTGAGTTTTGCAATTCCTCCTTTTACTTTTCTCATGACAGCGCAACAATTTATTTTACAATACAATAAGCAAACAATTTATTGTACTCAAACAACTGTGAATTATCGTAAATGGCAAAAGAAATTGATCGTGAGAAGTTGTGAGGTGATAAACTTTTAGTGTTGTCAATCGTAGAGATTGATTGATTGATTGATTGCTCCTTTGATTAATGAATCCCAAGGAAAGCATTAAGTAACAATAAGTTCACACATGAAGATGTTAAGTAAACTTTTAATATCCACGGTGTATTACATAATTTATTTAATAGTTTCCCTTAACCTCCGCGCAACAATATGTAAATCATTTTAGTGTATTATATTTGTTCATTGAGAGCAAATATAGACAGCAAATTACATTGCCTGATGTAAACACGGCAATTTATCCCATACATTTGCTAAAATCAATAACATATCTCTGTACGAACAACTTAACTATAGTCAAGTTATGAGGAGCATTCTCATGCCTTGAGTGCTTCCTGCTGGGGAGCTGTTATTAAAGACGAGACTCAAGTTGTAACCACGTTCTTCGTACTTCGGTGTAATTAGCGTAACTTGCAACATGTTAACACAAATGTAAAACGCATTCACATCAATATCCATTGACATCAATCGTTTTACAAGGACTAAACATTAATTGTTACAAGGAATAAACATTAATTGTTAGAAGGAATAAAAATTAATTGTTACAAGGAATAAACATTAATTGTTAGAAGGAATAAAAATTAATTGTTCTAAGTTACAAAAATTAGTTGTTCTAAGTTAGAAAAGAATAAATAAGAATGAATGATAAGTTCTGTACAAAAGAAATTTTTATAAAAACTGCACCAGACATTTCGTGAGATTTTAAAATGTATGCACTCGGCGCACTTTCACCGATATTGCACCGTAATAAGTGAATCAGCGTCAAAAATCGCAGCAAAATTAACCTGTAGGCCGCAAAGTGTTGCAGCACTGCGCCTATTTCACTTAAAACCTCGTTCTTATGAAAGTTCAATAAACAGCTAACCGCTGAAAACGTCCCATATCGAATGTATATTATGCTAAATTAGACTCCATATTTTATATATATTAGACGTTGAGTAATCCTGCCTCAGAGAGCATTACGCAGCCACGTGAAAAATCTGCATCAAAACGCGTATCAAAGAAGAACCATAAACTTTCTCGAGCTAATAATCTATGATTTTATGAAATTCGTGTGCGTAAAAACGTTCCCGCTGGATTCGCTTTTTGCAACGTTGTTGGCTGCTAAGACCGCGAGAAATTGTAGCCGTTTAATTCTGGTTTTATATGGTAATTGGCATGTGAAGAACGCGAGCAGAATGCGCAGGTTCTAATACAAATTGGTTATTAGCAGTCGTGTAATGAATTTATTTCCATCGATTGCAAAAATCTAATTTAATAACGGCGCCTCGCCTGGTTAGCCTTACAAGTTCTCGGCTCAAGAAAAAGTTGTTATTTTTTCGTCCCCAAATAAAGGCCGGAAATTTTGCATTGATTAAACTGTTCAAAAATAGTCATTTGTACTCACCCAATAGGTATACATTTACATTTGTGTAGGTTTCTCTAGAATTATTTAATTATTTCAAATTTTCTTATAAGAAATCCTTGTGAAAGAGACATTTGTTATAGGATATCAAAAGAATAACTACCACTAGGTTTTCTAATAATTATAATTAGGTATTTTTTAAAGTGAAGACCAACGAGTCAATTAATGGAGAGTAAGTTCTATTTTTATACAGCCTATTATAATTCTATTCAAAGCAGGACATTTGTTTTAGAGTTGTTCTCAAGAATTTTATCGACCATAACTAACTTTTTCAAGTAAAAATGATTAATTTAAACTTAATTTTAAAATGTTAATGGATGTTTTAATTAAGAACACGGAAAGGGTAAGGTTATTTACATTTGAACAAGTCGCGTCTGCTAGTTCGCTCATAAGATATTTATTACAAATAAATTCAGCAAGATTAATATCTTTATCTGAAACTTTATGACCACACACATTTGTGTGTCTATAGACACAAAATAGGAAGTGTATTTAGGTTCTATATGCGCCCCTTGAATTCATAACGAACCCAGTGGGTCGTAAAAGATTTATTAATACATCGGCTCTCTATAAATGAAACAATAAAATATAAACGCATGTAAATGGCAATAAAATCACCTGCACGTACAAGCCATAAAGACGGCGAACCCGCCCATAAACTACTCCTGTATCGAGCTTGTGCGGACTGTATCAGTGCAGGAGTGGTATTATAGATCTGTCCTAGTATAGATGTATCTCGTAAACTTTTACCTATGTCGTTCGTTTGCAGCAGAAACCGCAGGCGGCGGCGGAATTTAGCCACCTGTTGCTACCTGAGTTCGGCCAAATAGCTTCTGTCCTAACTTCGTTTGAAGTTATACATGACCTTATGCATAAATGCAAATCACATTCGCACTTAACATTCATATCTTTGAGCGCCGATTCTGATGCCACCTATTTGTAATTAGCATGCCATTATTATACGCAGGTGGTGGCGACAAGTGTGTCTAACGAAGTGACTTTTGCGAAGACAGTCAACGATCTTTCTCCTTGCGGTACGATATTCTGTAACACAAGTTTTGAATAATTTAGTCCTGCTTATTTTATGATGGGAGAGACAGAGAAATAAAGAGAGAGAGAAAGGGAGGGAGATAGAGAGAGAAATAAAGAGAGAGAGAGACAGAGAGAGAACGAGAGAAATATAACTAGAGAGAGAGAAACAAAAAGGGAGTTTAAGCAACTCGAGTTTTAGTTGGAGCAAGGAATAGATTAGCATTAATGCGGGAAATCTCTCGTAAAAAAATTCGCGTAGATACGAAATAAAATCTCTAAATTGCGTACACGTGAACCGACTATTATTTTTTTTTAGTAACAAAAGTAGATAAACAAAAGTTAAATATAAAATTGCAAATTGGGAAAATTCCGCTCTTATAAATATTTAAACATTATTTTGTATATTCGCTATTAATCCCCACAAAAGCCAAGTCCATTACATGACCTCATGATTATTTATTGATATGTAAACTATACTCAGAATTAGTGCTTCACATAAAATGAAAAGTGTTTCAGTTTCAGTCCATTTTAAATTAATACATACCTATCACTATAATGTATAGTACTGTACATATGTATATCATTATGTTAAAAATGTTAAGTGGAAACGATCCATTTTTTGCAATCTCCCCTTAAATGTGTTGTACAAATTAATAATACCTGTGTCATACCTCAAGCAATTTATAACCCTCCCGCGTAGAATTGCATTCAGAGTGGCATAAACCAGCAAAGCGTTTTTAGGAGATCAAAATTTCATTACCGCACTTTTCCGCTTATCCCCGGTTCATATTTCACGAAATTCAAAGATGTCCCCTTCGTCCTGCCACCTGAAATATTCATCATGAGTTATGCGCTGCATTTACCGCACGCCCATGAGCCACCCAAGTGGAATCGAAAAAAATTCATTTCATAATTGGCCCCCTAATTTCCATAACCGCAGTGACACGTGTCCTTATTATCCATATTAGCTTCGAGAAGCCGCTGAGTTTTTAATTTATTTATTCGGCCTCATAATTGCTGTTAATGCCTTTTTTAATTAAGGTGCACGCTATAAAATAATATTTAATATCTGTTTTAATGCTTTAATAAGAACCCATATTTAAGTCTCTTGGAATATTTCACTTCACGAACTACCTAGCATATGTACCTCTTCCTTATTACATATTTCAGTTTGATGTTTGAAGAAATTACCTGCAGCTTTCACAGTAAATACATTACAACTGTAGAATGAATTACTATGTGTATTTATAAAATAGTGTGTAAAATTTACGTATATAAAAAAATATTAAAATGTTGATGATAATTGCCGATTAAGTTCAATTGTGTTGTTTTTTTATCGCTATTTTAGAGTCAATACTTAAAATTAATTAGTGTAATAAACAAATAACAATGACAAATAACATGTTACTATGTTTTTAAAAAGGATAAGAATCAAATCTAAATTTAAACCAGGTTTATTTTAACAATAATTTGTTATTATATCAAGTACTTTAATAGTTACTTCTTTGTTTATTTCTTTTCTACTTGTACACACATAAAAATCCCATTGTAAATTTACACAACATATCGTAGGCACAATTCTGGACCTACGATATGTTATGTGATTTTACATTACATAACTTTTATTGTAAAATTACATTGCTATCCCCTAGCTAAATATCATGCGTTTTTACAGTCTTAATTATGTAAACAGCATATGGTCTACTTTGTAAAATATCGGATTTTAAACGGTATTTTCACTAAATATCTTTTACTTTTTTCAGCGTAATTGTGAATAATAATTGCATAACCTGTAATGTAATTCCTATCGGAAAGAAATATTTTACAATTACATTCACATTCATTATTATGTAATTTCATAATTGAATTTTTATTTTTTTTTATATTAGAGTAAAAGGATAAGGTAAATTTATAAATAAAGATTATTATTCATATTTAAAAAAAATATATTTATTATAAGTATAAAAAATATTAGGAATTCTTCCTTAATTAGGATTACATATATGGGGTTTCTTCCAAGACAACAAAACATAAAGATTACATGTTGTAAATAAATAATTAATTATTTATTATTTTAATTATTGGGTTTTTAGGTCATAAAGTATAAGTTTATATTCAGCTCAGCGTTTCGTTTTTATTGATTAACACTTCTTCAGGAGTATTAAAATATGAAATTTGAAACTTTCTACTATTGACAAATAGTTTCACAATATTTCTACTTATTTGAATTGGCGTATAACAGAAAATAAGTTTCGCTTACAAAAATGATTGTAAATGATATTTGGTTATAAATCCTATTAATGTTATTTCAATCTTGTTTCAAATTAATTGAAAATTTTTCAAGTTTTATATTTAAAGATACTATAATTTTCAATTAATTTTAAACAAGATACAAATATCATTAATAAGATTCATAATCCAATTATTAAAAATACCAAATAACTTTTATAATCATTTTTTAGTGAATCTTATTTTTTGTTATATATAAATTAAAATAAGAAGTAATATGGCGAAACAATTTGTCAATAATAGGAAATTTAAAATTTTATATTTTAGTACTTTGGGAGAAGTTTTAATCAACAGAAACGAAACGTTGACCAGAATATATATTTATAAATTTTAGAACCTAAAAACCCAATAATTAAAATAATAAATAATTAAATATATATAATAATATAAATAATAAATTCAAAGAAAAAAATACATAAATGTCCATAAAATAACTAACGAAAAATATGCGCCTTTACAGAATAAACATTAAGAAAATAATTAAATTTTTTTAATTAAATTAAAAACCTTTTTACGAGTTGCTGGCACTTTTTTGTTTTTGATCCCGTATTGGGGTGAATTTTCAAAAAAGTCTTTGAATAAATTCCAAAGTAGCTTCTAATTGTGCGGGGTATTGCAGGTTGTAAATGAAATACAAACACATCACCACCTGCAGACTTTCCAAAAAGTCTTCGTACTCTTGTGCAAAATCAAAAACGTACACTATGAGCGGAGAGTAAAGATTTTTATGACGTAATAACTTGGTATAAGTTCATTGAAAGTAAAAGCACAGATAAACAGATTGCTCATGTTTATAGAACAAAAGGTTGCCAATTTTGTCTCAAAATGGCGACTAAAACTATTCAAAATGGGCGATGCTCCGTTAGAAAGCGTGCACTGCCGCTGTAATTGTCGTTTGTAACAAAGCTCAGTCTGATTGTTGCGTCGTTTTTCACAGAGAAACGTAACCGCCCAGGAGCTATAAGTTTTTCTATTCATATATCTAAATGTTTATGTTATATTTGAACGTGTTACAAGTACTCTCGAAAATGTATATTTGTTTTCGTAGTTATTCCCGATAACGTACTTGCTGCAACAACTACGCCATCTAATGAGCTAATGCGCAAACTCAGTAAAACAAATGTAGGCACTGCTTGTATAGGCAACCGGTCGGTTGCAGTATAGAATGAGCAATCTGGGTTAATTTTAATTTAGATTGTAAATATTCAACATTTAATGTATCGAAGTCTGACATCCCTTGTATTATTGTTTTTAATGATTCCTCAATAATATAGTGTTTACTTTGAAGTGTCAAATATAAATTTGACAATAAATAAAGACCTTGTTGTTGAAAATCACTATGTTGCTTATCAAAATCCAGTTTTTGCTGATTATCAGGGATTTCTCCTATTTCAATGATTTCTTCGGTAAAACTACCGTCCAAACTATCAATTTCTATTGCTTCCTCGGTGCCCGAAAACTGTCGAATGTGATGATTTCTTAGTAACTGTGATCTAAAACTATTTTTATTTCGAAATGATCGTTCAATCTACATTTATTTTTAAAAGGACAGAAACCTAATTGCGATTTTTCTAAATGTTGACACATATGCGAAATGATACATGCCGTTTTATTGAATTTATTGATACAATTATCAAACTGGCAGCTATATTGTTTGTGGTTCCAACTTGCTTGGAATCGAAAAACATGTTTGACATAACCTCTATAAGTTGAGGTTGTAACGTTGCAACTATCAAATAAATATTTGAATCCGGCATTCTTTAGGTAACGATGCAATTTAAGGTGTTGATGATACAATTGCATTGAATTCAATGAAGTTTTGCAAATGGCACAAATAAACATAGTAACAATTTTAATAATATATTTACGAAAAACACTTCACTTCATATGCACTTACGTATTATCAACGAATTAGGGAATTCACCGTCGCGGAGGAGGGGATTTTTTTCCAAATAAATTGTGTAAAAGTACATAATACATAATGTATTACATGATAGTTTGCGGATTATATCATAAATTATGGATAGTTATAAAAATGGCTTGATTTACAGTACTTATAATGTAATTAAAATTTTATGGTGAATTTTTATTACATAAGGTATTATGTAACTTTGTACATTGTATGTAATTTTAACATGGGAACTTCATTACCATGTAAAAATCCATTATGAATAATGTAATTTCACAACATGATTTATTTTAAAGTATTATATCTGTATTTTAAAAGATTACATAATATATTCAGTATAAACTACATAATTAATTATGAGAAATTACCCCTATTTTTATCTGTGTGGTACGTTATATACTGTATAAGAGAATCAACGATGTTTCCACAATAATAAAGCCGCAATCCTTGGACATGAGGAAAATTGGTCGATATACCTTGAACATTGCAAAGAGTAAATTTACTCGTAATAATAAATAACAATTTAAATTCCAATTAAACCAAACTCACGACCATTCTTGAATAAACACTATAATTCTTGCTTTATATTTGTTTATTCAACACTAGAAGGTAAAATAAATTCACTACGGCTATTCAACAAATTCTAGTTTGTGTGCAAACGGCATAAGTGAAGTGCTTAACTTTTGAACTCTACGACGTTTACAATAAGTTTATGGAGAATCGCCCACGCCGAGAGAACATTTATGCGGATTTATTTTGTACAGCAATACAACAAATTGCTTGGGCGGAGCTGATGTTTATTAGACAACTATCATTGGAACCTAATCATTTCATAAACAACGTTTGCACTACTATAGGATCTATAGGCATTGCATAGAGTATTTTGTAACCTGAAGTGGGACAGCAAACCAGATTTTCTTGTCTTTACTGCCAATAACGCACAGTTATTTAGTTATCTGATTTATGAGTAATTCTTCAGGAAATTGGCAATATTCTCAATAAAATTACGAAGAGAAAGGTAAATAATATAAGAAATGCATTCGATATATTTTTAAATTGTTAATCCATATTAGATTTTTTTATATATATTTTTTATACTTATAGACTTACAACCTTGACACCACCAATTATATATAATCGTACGAAACAACGTAGACACAAATTTCGCAACATTTTCTTTTACATAACTTATCTACCATTAATACGATTCAGTTACAATAATTAAATAAAGAATTCCGCGCCACGAATTTCCTATTAGGCGGATTTTGCAATTTCGTTCCACTTCTGTCAGCTGTCCGGAGTTAATAGATTTTTTACTCTGCATGCTGTAGTCCCCATTATTTGCAACCTGTAATGTAATGAAACCGCAAAAGGGATAAGTAATTGAAAGTGGCGTTGTTAGTCTACATTTTGTTTAAAAACTGAACGATAAAAGCAACAATTATCAAATATATATTCCGCACGCAGTTATCGCGGGTTATTGTGAGAACTTCTCTGGGACATAAACTGTGAATGAATATGGCAGGGACATAAATTGTGCAATTTATCAATCTAAAATGTTTCAAATTGAACAACTTCGCTAGCGGCTATGGAGAAATAAATGCAGAACTTATTTATTACTAGGTCGTTGAATTTAATTAAGTAGGTGTACTTATAAAAGAGAGCAATGGTATGGAGTAAAATATTATTTAAATTTAATTGGAGTTGGAAATACGAAATGACTATGAAATTTAATTGTTGAAAGGAAATTACTTTTGTGTATTTTACGGTTTAAGAAAATGCAAGCGTGGCAAGTACAACATAGAACATAAGTCAACATAAAAAAACATGGTGTTTTATTTTACATTTCGTATACTAAATTAACTGTATTGAATTGTTTTATTTATAGTTCAATGGTTTGTTAATCTACCGGTGTCTTGTGTGAAGTGTATTGGGTACATGAGGCTATTTCTGAAAATGGAAACTTGCTCAAACGAAAGGTGTACGAAATTAGTCCGCGGTCTAATAAGGTAAACGCGTAAAAATGGTGTAGTTCCATGAAATACAATTTCTTCATAAGTCACATTTTATTGTTATTGATCGTTGAGAAACTATAACACAACGCTCATTATGAATTGTAAGCGGCTTACCGGTCTAATGGAAATCGAGAAAAGAGCTTTAGAGCAGATTAGTTAATTGAATTCCACAAGGGAACATTAATTTCAAATCTATTTAAATCACATTATTGGCACTTAATTAATTTAATGGTAATCTTGTAGTTCATAAATTAAGGTACATGTAATTGGGAAAGGAGCAGTCGTATTACAATATGTACAGTAGCAGCAGTAGCGTTTAATGTATGTGAGAATGGTACCTAACAACTGATTTGCATTTAAATGTAGGGTAACAGTTCCATTTGAGCTAGGTTGAAGACGGCAAATATGAATGAAGAACATCGTTAACTTGTCGCTTGAACCGAGAAGCAAGGAAATGTTTCACCCACCCAAATAACTTTAGTTCAAATCTTCAGCTCTGGTCTTCAGCTCAGCAGTCACGAGAAGTGGAGTCGTTGATCTTCTCTAGTAGGAGAGCGAAAGATGCGCTTCTAACTTTTCCATTGAACTTGAACTGAACTTGCGGAACACTTAGCCTGAAGCTTTTCTAGTTATGAAGGTAGTTTTGCAACACCTCTCGCGGAAAACGAGTAATTTTGCTCACGACTCTTCGCTTTCCTCGAAAAACCCAAAATTGTTTTGCAACTAACGGAATAAATGGAGTAATTTTTGTTACTTTCACATACCTTCACGAGAAAGTAAAGTAAAGTAAAAAGTAAGACGAAACTTCTGATAGCCATTTGATATACCTAGTAGCCAATCTAATTGATTCGATAATGTGCTATAATCAATTCAAATTGAAATTCGATATATGGTAATTAAATCCTCTTTTTTTTAAGAAAGGTATCGCACGTATCGATCTTCACGCTTACTTCAAGCATTCAACGGTTCAACCGTAATTATCGGTTGGAATTCAAGATCATATTTCTAGATCATACAAAGCCCATAGTTAGACCTTAGAGGACTTAATTCATTAATTATTTTATTTTTATTTCTTCTGAACACTGAAATACATATGGAGCTAGGTACCTATGTAAAAGAATCTGTGTACCTATGTAAGAAGAGCTGTTCATGTTTTCATTTGTGTTCAATACAAAAGAAAGTCATTACGCATTCACGTAAACATAGCACGAACAAAATTTAACACAAACTGCATTAGACTTTAAAATTACTGTTTCATGCGCCTTGTCTACAACACTGTTTGTGTGGAAGAGTAACGGCGGCAATAAACGCCCATTAGCTGTATGATTTATTTCAGAGCACTTTTAAAAAGCACGCGATTAATTCCAAACAATATTACTAGTTATTGTCTGGCAAAACTCTCATTATGTCCTGTAATTGTTACTCTTGCACTTTTGCTATTTTAATTGGACGGTGCATTTTGCTATAATTGCTTCAATTACGGACGTTCGGAAAAAATCTGGCTTTAATTTGTTTGCTATGCTAATAGAGAATAGTTAATAAAGAAATTAATGTGACATGTTCGTACGTTAATTACGCTGAAAAATAGAGCTGCTGAAAAAATCATGTGATTGTCCTTGTATTCATGCATGTCAAGTAAACGTTAAAAATACGTTTAATTAATGGTTAGGTGTAAGATTGGTAATAAATTATTTTGTTAGTGAACCTTTTGTTGTCGGGAACGTAATATATCGAGGGTAATGAAGCAAGAAATTGTATTAATTATTTCACAGTTGTTAACATTGTTTGAATGCTATTTAGGGGATTAAATTGGTTTACAATATTCTCTCGGTCTTGAGCGCCTGGGGTGTATTGTGGCCATCACGAAAGAGCTGCGTAAAAGTTGCGCAGTAGGCCGTGGAGGAAAAATCGCACCATTTCGAAAGCAACTGCCAGTGAATGTTCGATATGTGCGTGCTTATGTCGAGCAGATTTTATTCAAATAACTCTCCAAGTGGTAACTTGAGAAGGCGAGCAGCATTCACTTTCGTCTTTGTCTAATAGTTTAGCAATTGTGCACGGCGAAAGAGAAGAAAGAGCATGCATTGCAAAAAAATCTAATAACTCAAAATTAGAGGCCGATGTTTTGTTTTAGCAATTGTCTCAAGTGCATCGTGAGTTTAAGAAATAAAGAGATTCCAAGGAATATCAATAGAATATTACACAACAATAAATGTGACTTATGCAATTGAAACTTAACTATAAATAGCACAACAATGTACATGTCGATGTAATTTATGCACCCAGTAGAGAAATATTAATAACAATCAGCGGATACAAATGCAGTTTTTGCGCACCTGTTGTGCGAAAATGTAAATGAGCTTAATCTCGTGTGTCTTACGCAACTTGGTCACCATTATTGGTCCTACGTGCATTAATACGAAACACAAATAAGCCGCAAAAAGATTTATAATAAAACTAGATCACTATTTTCACTGCACATATAAATCAACTTTCTAATAACTTGGAATAATCGTTTCCATGCAGACGCAAATTGAAATTTGCACTTGATTCACTTTAGATTACAACAATAAAATAAAGTCAAGATCAATTTGGAACAAATTTGCGGAATGAAAGCGGACATCGCGTTATATTATACAGCCAATATACGTAAATAGATTTAATTTTAATACTCTCTTAATGCTCGAATGAACCATTACAACTGCAGTAAAATTTATTTAATAATTGCATCATTTCCATTACCAACGGAAAGTAAATGAGCCGTTGTTTCTCCAAACAGATTTTACTACAATTTTAGTTCATATCTAATCGACTTTTAATCGCCTCGTCTTTGTGCGACGCACATTTAGCAACTTTTTTGTAGCAATAAAAGTTATTTACATTTAGTACAGATATTTTACTTTTAACTCTCGATTTTCGAAATTTCAGTACACTTACTCTGATCTGGGTTATTATAAGCAAGGTCAAGTTTGCTTTAATTTGGAAAGTAAATAATTTGCACCGAAATTGCATTAGGAACAATCTCATAAACACTCAAATCAATAAATTATTTTATTATTGATTTAGTGCGAAACGTTGCCTGCTGCGCAAGAAGTAATAAACACTTTACTACTAACAGCTTCTGGCGACTGCAGCACTAAACGTACAATTCTTTAAGCACTATTTGAATAATATAAATCGAGAGGTCTAATTGGGTTAAATTTTGTAACAATTTTTGTCGTGCCCTAAAGATATCCTTAAGTGCTCGTATTTATGCACAGATCGACATATATGCACATTTAATAATTAATGGCCCCTCACTACAACACACATTAAGAGGCAATATTTTATTCGTAGCGCAATAGTGTATCGGAGGGCCTGTAAATAATATTCGTACGTACGCATAATTGCAAAACACCTACGCATTCACAATAAATTCTGAGCAACGCTCTCCTTTCAAGTCGGAAACAAAATAGCGGCTCCCAAGGTCTTGATCGGGATTTTATTGGAACAAGTCGCTCTTATTAGATAAAGGACTAACGTTTAAAAGCGTTTAACTGAATTTTTAACCTTGCGATCACATCCTGCCAATCAGTTATGGTGCGATACTTTAATAGGAATATAATTATAGTTATTATTATTAGTCATATCCACCGTGTGACAAAATATACCCTCGGCTCTAGAACGCAACATAAGCACCACTGTAAATGTTGTAATTCCTTACTAATTCTAGTACACACATAAAAAATTAATTTTACGCAAATTAGACACTTTAACGACTCGGTTCGAACACATATTACAGCTAATTCATAAAATTTACATAATACGGGTGTAGATTTAGTGCTTACAACGAAATCGCCCAGGAGAAAGCAGACGCAAGCAATCGCACAAAAATTATAATCGTATTAAAATTTGATGGAGATTAAGCCGTTACTGGTGTTATAACACTAAATGTAATGGCATGTAATGTGGGAGAGGAAGTTACCGCACGAGAAGGATTATTGATGGTCTTCTAATGATAACCCTATATCCGCACAATTGGCGGATGCGCGGATACTTGAAAGGCGGATTAATTACGAAGCCGTTAAAATCTTTCGCTGCAAACGATTATAAAATTAAAACAAACTTCACTATCGGCAATTAAAGGCATTCTTCCGCTCAAGTACAAACAAAAGTGAAACCCGATCCATATAAGAGAATTTATGCGCATTGGTACTAACGAGTAAGTAATTGTTAACAATTCACAGGCGGCTGCAATTTATGCGATTCCGAGCAGGAACTCGGCTGTCATTTTGCGCCGCACAAAAATCATAAATTCACGACAGGTAGGAGATATTCAGTTCTCACATTCATTTTTTCCGCATTTAATACGACCACAATAGCGCTAATTTAATTTAATTAAAGCGTGCAATAAACGACTGTTATTTTATTTGTATAATCCGTATTGTGTTGTTTAATTTATGGCATTCGCTGTAATAGATATAAATCCGCAAATATGGAGCACAGTAGCGCACAATCACTTCAACTTACATAAATTAATTATATTTCACAGAAAATGTTATGCATCAAATCCTAAATGGTCTTTTTATCTGATGCATGTTTCATTTACTTTTTATTGGTTTAACAAGGGTATTTAAACTCCTTTGCATGAGAATATTTTTTTAAATTTAGTTCTAGTTACATTACATCTTAAAATTAACGAAAATTTGCATCTTTGATATAATCAGCTCATTTAAGGTTAAAGATTATCGTGTTAAAACAATCTTCGTTTATTTATATATCTAGTTTAGTTTGTTGCTATATTTCGGTTAAATCATTTGGCACAAATCTATTGATTTTATTTTAGTGTGTAAAAATATGAATTCGTCCACGAAATCATGGCCAAAATATGTTTTAGAAAAGGGATGGATCGGTTTTGTAAAGATTTTAAATATAATACGTAAATTTTTACATAAGTAGATGGAAACAATAATGACAAAATTGATTTTTTACAGGTATGGCACTATCATTTCTCTAGAAACTTATCGCTTATAGAGAATTATATGTTAGAACAAATCGAAGTTCGGTATCAAGTCGAGAGATTTTGACAATTCTGGAGCGAAGGCTAGGCCCTTTGCCTCATTTACGATGTACCGGCAATCTATCTACAAACCGTCTTATGTACTCTTCTTTCAAATTAACAATATCAGTAGATTCGGTTGATGATGTCAAAGAGATACTGTACGCAGGAGGTTTTCACGTTAGACCTTTTGAGCTTATCCGTCCAGAACTAAAACTGTGCTTCTGGTTATGTATTATTGTACTGTTTTTTGTGTTGAGTTATATATACGATACTTATATATAGTGCGATAATGATGATGTATCTATGAAGCATAATCACTAATTGTAAACTACACTAATTATAAAAATATCATTAAATAATAGTATATAATATATCTAATCAGAATCAATTTCATGTAATGGGATCATTAAATATGAAAATTGTTAAACTTGAAAATATTTCTGTAGAGTAAGAAAATAATGAACATCATTACAACAGTCGATGATCACATGTCATTTTACTGCTGTTTTATTACACCAATAAATATTGCGCATACTAATTTGTATAATATTTCACTTCTTCTGACTTTAATAAGAAAATTTCGTAGTTAAATGTCCTCGTTCTAAGCAGGGGATAGGCCAAAGAAAAACATATATAAACATTTATATTTATTGCTAGATTACAACTGCACTGGATTTGTTTGGCGATACTATAGGTGTGCATATTCTTTTCTTTGGTCGTTTTTCATTGTCAGATTATACAGAGATGCGCATGCGTATTCATGCAATTGGAATGTTTGAGATGATAATTATCTAATTCAACGAACAGTCGCTTGTTGCATCGATTGCACAACATTTCCTAACAAAATTGGAAGTTTCTATCTAATGCTTATGGAATAATAACTTTTAACTTTAACAGTGAGTGACAACGTTTAATGTTACGATTTTCTCATGGTTGGAATATGGGAAAGATTCAAAAGAAGAGGTAAACACAAGCACCTAGCCATCTTCATCTGAACAATGTACATTCATATTTGCTTACAAAATACATAACATAGTTACATCAATTTTTTATCGAGCAATTGCTTGTTTTTTTTAACGGCATATTGGCTCGACCAACGTTTCTTTGATTGGGCACTTCGAATCGCCGCACTATTAATTTATGCAGTTTTGAATAGCGGTGAATATAATATATAGTACTTATGATCACATATCACTTTGACTATAGGTAATGTATGTTTTAATTAAAAAAAAATGTGTTAAGTTTTAGAATTGGACCAACTTGTAGTACGAATCTGTAGGATTTTCAATAGTACTGGTTATAATTCGGCCACCCTTATTCCATCAAAAACTGTATATATCGCAGTTTTATGTTTACAATGTACCAGTTGCGTTTGGTTCCCACTTTTATATTTTCTTTTATTTTGCTTTATTTTATTTTGCAGTGCATGTTAAACAGTAGTACTTCTGACAATAAGTCTTTGAACTTTATCGATAATTATTGGAAACATGAAATATTGTCATTCGACAAAGATGTGGGCATGGCATAAAGGACGCATGATTAAATCAATAAACATAATTACCGTCGTAACGTACGTACATACGTACGTACGTACGTACGTCCGTCCGTTCGTCCGTCGGTAATTTTCCCATTTTAAGGAATATGATTTCTATGGTGAGTGTGTATCGATGGTTGCGCAACTATGAAAAAATCGCATTTTAAAGAACATCAATGAGTTTTGTAAGGGAGAGTTTAACTACTTGCATCAACAAATTAAAAAGCAACGAAATAAATTATTGTTTTGCTCTAATCGTTTATTTTAG
>JAWQRP010002127.1:0-16524 GCA_033557875.1 Quadriops clusia | reverse complement strand
CTTATTATATAATCTATCTTATTGTATAATATATCTTATTGTATAATATATCTTATTGTATAATATATCTTATTGTATAATATATCTTGTTGTATAAACAATAAAGAAAATTAAAAAAAATAAAAAGCTAAAACAAAAAGTTGAATAGTAAAAACGCCAGTTAACTGTCTTAAAAATCGAGCGCCGAAGGCGCGAGGCGGCGAGCGAGCGACGTGAGCGAGCTTGACATCCGTATAATTTAGAGGAAGTTTATCTAACATTTTTAAAGTAAAAATATCATTCTATCTGAATGTATAATCTATCTTAATATATAATATAATCTTTCTTATTATATAATCTTTCTTATTATATAATCTATCTTATTGTATAATATATCTTATTGTATAATATATCTTATTGTATAATATATCTTATTGTATAATATATCTTGTTGTATAAACAATAAAGAAAATTTAAAAAAATAAAAAGCTAAAACAAAAAGTTGAATAGTAAAAACGCCAGTTAACTGTCTTAAAAATCGAGCGCCGAAGGCGCGAGGCGGCGAGCGAGCGACGCGAGCGAGCTTGACATCCGTATAATTTAGAGGAAGTTTATCTAACATTTTTAAAGTAAAAATAACATTCTATCTGACGGTATAATCTATCTTATTATATAATCTTTCTTATTATATCATCTTTCTTATTATATAATCTTTCTTATTATATAATCTTTCTTATTATATTATCTTTTTTATTATATAATCTATCTCATTGTATAATATATCTTATTGTATAAACAATAAAGAAAATTTAAAAAAGAAAAAGCTAAAACATAAAGTTAAATGGTAAAAACTCCAGTTAACTGTCCTAAAAACCGAGCGCCGAAGGCGCGAGGCGGCGAGCGAGCGAAGCGAGCGAGCTTGACATCCCTATAATTTAGAGGAAGTTTATCTAACATTTTTAAAGTAAAAATAACGATCTATCTGATTGTATAATCTATCTTATTATATAATTCTTATTATATAATCTTTCTTATTATATAATCTATCTTATTGTATAAAATATCTTATTGTATAATATATCTTATTGTATAAACAATAAAGAAAATTTAGAAAAATAAAAAGCGAAAACAGAAAGTTGAATATTAAAAACTTCAGTTAACTGTCCTAAAAACCGAGCGCCGAAGGTGCGATTCGGCGAGCGAGCGAAGCGAACGAGCTTGACATTCCTATAATTTAGAGGAAGTTTATCTAACATTTTTAAAGTAAAAATAACAATCTAATATTATCCATTATAATGATCTATTGTTAACAAAATAATAAAAAATAATACAGATACTAATAAAAAATAATTCAGATAATAATAATAAATTAAAATGCTTAATCAGAAAGTTTCATAATAATAGCAGCAAGTGAATATTTTAACAGGAATTATTGACAAATGTAGCTATAACACAGGTCTACAATGATTTTGGTGCCGCTAAAAATAAAACTGATTTCAAGTACATTCGGTATCCTGATAAAAACTTGATGCTTACTTTTTTAATCCTACGTGTCGTTTTCGAGATTTCGCAAGGCTAAATAAATTCAAAAGCATTTAATTAATTTATTAAAAAACAATAGAACATTTAATTCAAAACATTTGATTACATTTAATTACACATTATTTTACAGCTTAGAAGCTTCTCTTTTTAGATTTTCTTCGATGGATGTCTTCAGGACATTCTCGTGCAATACTCCAACAGTAATATACGATCATATGCTCATCCCAGCGACCTTGGTATCTATCTTCCATCATCTTTAAATCTTGATGGAAACGTTCTCCTTGTTCTTCGCTATACGCTCCAAGATTTTCAGGAAACTTGTCTAAATGATTGTTCAGATAGTGTACCTTTATGCTCATATTACAACCAAGATTTTTAAAGCTAATTAAGAGGTTTTGAACTAACTCTTTGTAATTTTCGGCCTTCTGATTTCCTAAAAATTTTTTTACAACAGCAACAAAAGATTTCCAAGCCGCTGCTTCTAAATCATTCATTGAATGTATGAAATCGTTGTCTTTCAATAAAAGTCTTATCTGTGGGCCATCAGAAATACCAGCTTTTAGTTTTTCATTACTTAAACCGGGAAACTTCCTTGAAAGATATACAAAACACGGACCAGTTTTATCTAATGCCTTAACATATTGCTTCATAAGTCCCAATTTGATGTGCAATGGAGGCAAAATAATCTTATCTCTAGAAACTAAAGACGGGTTTATAATATTTTGTTTGCCAACCGTCGTGTTATTTCTTAAGTTTTTTTAAAACAAGTTCCACGTTTTCATGATCTTTTAATTTCGTTGAATGAGCAATAGGCACAGCTGCATGTTTATTACCAATATTTAGTAAAACACACTTTAAACTTCGCTTACAGCTATCCATAAACAATCTCCATTCTTCAGCTTTGTACCTTGAGAGTCCCAGTTTCATTAGAAGGCCATCAATGTTATTACAATAAACTATATCATTTTCCGAGTTAAAAAATGGAAGCAATTCTTTTTCGCGATCACGATAAAATGTTACTTTTGTACCTTGAGATAACAAATTTCTTTTTTTGAGTCTAGATGCCAATAGCTCAGATCGCTCTTTCGAAAGGTCAAGATCTCTAATTAAATCACTGTCACTAATCACAATTAAAAGATCTTGACTCATAGGAGATGGTACGTCATCTGAATACAGTCGAGGTCTTTTAGCAGACAGTAAATCAGGATGTCATTTTTCTTTTCTTCATACCATGTAATTTTACAACACAAAAATATCAGTCATCAATGTGATTTTTCGGTTCTGTCCAAATCATCGGCACACTATACTTCAAATGATTGCTTTTACCGTTTGCCCACTGTCTTAAATGTTCACAACACAACTTGCACACAATGTTTGGAACCCACGGTTTGATCAGAGCCTTCATCTCTATATTAAAGTAATCAACGTATGTCTTCTTCACTGAATCTGTTATAGGTTTTCTAAACTTTTTCACTACATATTCACCACACATGTAACAAAATGTATTTTGATTATTTATACAACACCTTCTCAACGACGACATATTGATATTATTAATTAAAAAAATTAATTAATTGATTATAATGACATTAAGTATGAAAAAATACATTTTTTAGGTTATCTTCCATCGATACAAACCTGAACGTAGCTTCAAGATTTTGACAGCTTTGCACGATATCTTGCGGGCTAATTAACCGAACTATAACATAGAATTAACGAACCGATGGTTCGCAAACGGTTCAGTTCGTGTATCTATCGTTACCTTTAGACAGCCAACTGTTAGGCTTAATATGTATCCCTTTGTGTTAAATATTTTTACCATATTTCTCTTCTTAACGGAGAAAATCTATTGTTACTTTATAAGTTTCAATGTATGTTTTACGCATATAAATTTATTTATATATGTATATTCGCATTCAGTAGTCCTCTTGGAGCATTTTATTTTGAGCTCTTAATATAATAAATTTCCTTAAATATGATTAGATGTTCGAGATAAAAATTTATAACATGTACGATGTAATCACATAAATTTGTGATGATTTGCAATAAATGTATATAGTTTAGTCAAAGAAAGTTGTCTTTTTTTTATAAAATCAATAAATACATACTTAAAACTTCATTTCAATTTTTCTTCAGTACAGTGCATTTTCCAGTTAAATTCAACTAACGCCAACTTATGTAACCAATGTTGCGTTCGTGTTGCGGAATCTGCATTGACACTTGCAAGGTCAATTTCTGCATAGTAAAAATCCTTAGTTGAACAAGTCTAAAATGGTTAACATTATGCAATGAGTTAGTAAATTAACAATTCACATATTGATCTTATTCAATTATTACAGAAGTTATAGCTTAAACTTACTTGTAGTCAGAGTTTTGTTATGTCATTTTTAAATTTGTTCTGCGAGTCATCACTACCTGTTACCACTGTTAAATGCATCCGCTTTATATTTTTACAAAAAACACGTTAAAATTCAACAAATAAAACTTTGAACGAACACAAGACTATGATGAATTACAAATAATAGCCTATTATACGATATAATGTTTTTTGCTTGCTATAAGAAACTTCTAAAATGTGTAAGATTATTGAATATCTGCGTATATTATTTTCAACTCAACATTCATTGTAATCATCTTGACCTGGGGAATTATACATTTCAAAGTCACCATAAAATTCAAATTTTTTATGTTACAAGACTTTATGATAACCCTGTATTTAGTGTGCCAACCAACGGAATTAGGCACATGTGAACCAAGCACGCGGTAGCGCCAGTGGTTGTATCAGTAACTATTATTGACATACTATATGTGTGACACGTCAAAATGTATAGGTTAGCTTTGATTTCTTTATTGTTCTTGATTTTTAATGCTTCCAAAAGTTATTTAGCGTCTTAGAGAATGTTGAGAAAATGAAATTTTACTTTTATACCCAAATTAAACATTAATTATAAATTCAAGAGATCAAAAAAAGAATTAAAAATTTTGATGGAAAGACTACCAAGAAGCTATTACGAGTATTTCTATAACGATCAAAATATTTGCAGTTTTGGTGTTGACATGTTGTCAAAATCACACAATAATTCCTGAATGGGATAAATACAAACTAATCATTTATTTAAACCAATTTTTTAAAATAATCTTATGTGGTAAGACACCCATACCTACACCTCGTGCATTCCAATGATTAAGTTTCAAAAGTAGCTAGAATTTGTTTAATTTTTGTGGAGTTACTTAGAAATTTCCTTTCCGTGGAATTACATAAAAATGAACAAGGAAACGTTAGAGGATTCTTCAAAATTTCATCCACATGACAGCCAAACTAAAAACCGGAAAAGGCGGCACAGATCCAGGAAAAGAAAAGATTCTCTTTCCAGGATATCAGGAGTCCACAAAATGGCCCTCTCAGCACACACTCAACACGTATTGGGATGCGTAGTTTCGGATATTATAACACCAGAGCACCCATGGCTTTTCATCGATAAAGACAATTTCGTGGACGATCTTGAGGCATGCCAACAAGACTCGCAGTTATACCCAATTGCTACCCAAATCCACGACTTCGAAACTGAGCAAATTTTGGTGATTTACAAATCAGATGAAGTAGGAGATGATGATATATTTTACCTTTGCTTGAACCAAGAGGCTCAAGATGAAATTCTGCAAAGATATCAGAAGTTAAATGAAGAACGAGAACGGAAAGCTCGGGAATACCTCTTCAGGGAAACCAAGACTCAATGGAAAAGTTTAGGAAGCGAAGAAGAAATTGTGAGTGGTACAGGAAGAAATCGGGAATTGTATGAAGTGGAAGTACAATCAAGCTACCCTATAATGTATGGAAAAGCAAAATTTCGATATAGAGATGTGATGATGTGCAGAGACGGTTACGCAGAAATATTACAAATTCGCAATGTACCTCCTGTAATTTTTAAGAAACGGATTGATTTGTCTGTGCAAGCTACTGAACCACCAATGGAGAGAGAAACTCAAACTAATATTTATAATCGTTCTAACTCTTGGACGCAATACGATTATGGTGAATTACTTCAGGTTTAACACCAGAGATGTACATAGAAGTACTATTATAATAATTACCAAGGTATTCTTTTAGGAAAAAGCGCCTCCAGATGATCGCTCCATTAAATTGAATAACAACCTCATGGATAACCTATGCGAAAAATTAAGAGTTTGCGGAACCATCGATTTGTTCGCAAACGATTTTGGTAACCTAGTGGTGAATAAAGAATTCTCACAAGAAATCCCAACTAGGAAACCTAAAGAACTCTTCGAATTTTTAGACGTTGTCCTTTGCAAAAACAAAATGATCACATCCGCTTCCTGGCATCCCTTAATTTCGGGGCTAATTATCTGCGCTTACGGAGAAACATCCCTTACTAATTATGTCCAAAAAACAAAACCTCGAAAAGGAGTGGTACCTCATCAGAATAGTCCTGTTTTGATTTGGACTCTTGCCGACGAAATAAAACCCAGACTTATCCTGGAAACAAACCATGAAGTAACCAGTTTAGCCGTATGTCCAATCGACAAAAACCTCATCGCTGGGGGTTGCCGAAACGGCCATGTTATCATATGGGACATAGAAAATTGTTTGGAAAGAGCCGAAACAGAAGAATTTATCTCTTTAAACTTAAAGGAATACCGAGCAACGGCGGTAAAACCTATAATGAGTTGGTACAAAGACACCAGGCACAAGAATTTTGTTCCTATTGCTATTACCGCAGATATAAAGTTCTCCCACAGTTGTGAAGTAATTCATGTCGAATGGGTACCACCTCATCAAAAAATAACCAAAGCTGGTAAATTCGAAGATGCACCAGATGAGCAATCTTGCCAATTTATCACATGTTGCTCTGATGGCTCTGTATTATTTTGGGATCTAAAATCTAAACCATTATTAAAACCTGGTGAATATGGACCAGTTAGGAAACTAAAGCGACTTAATCGAAAGCCCAGTGGACTAATCAGTCAGTTCTCTACTTACAGAATTCACAACAGATTCTTAAGGCCGACTTTTTGTTTAAACGTGAGCAATGACGATTTACCTATGTCTTTGAGTTGTTTCTCTTTGCCGTACTGGCGCATTAATTACAGAGAAATCAATGGACAGTCTCATAGAGAGCGAAAAATTCATAGTCGAATTTTCAATGAGCCTTATTGCACAGAAAGCATTCAAATCATCAATTCAAAATTCTGTGCCGGGACATCTGATGGTTATTTCACCACAGGATTTTGGACAGGAAACGAAGCTAATATCTTAGATCCTCTTCCTCACGAAGACGGCAAAGCAATAAACGCATCAAAGTATCATGATGCCCCAGTGGTTTGCCTTGCTAAATGGCCCATTTCACCAGATATAATCCTAACTGTTGGAGGAAAAATTTTTTGCTTATGGAAAGAGGACGATTTGGACCGTCCCATTTTGTGGAGAAAGTGCAAAGGGAAGTACTCTTACGGAGTTTGGTCTTATGACCAATCGTTAATCCTCTTGCTGAAGTTCGATGGCAGCTATGAAATTTGGAATTTCATAATACAAAGTCACAAGCCGAAATCCACGGAATTTATTTCAGCTCAAGTGTTTACGGGCATTTGGCTACAAACAACGTTTCCATTTTTAAAGTTGTCAGCCATAGCGGATTGTAGTGGAGCTGTCAGGATTTTCAGTCATATCTATGCCAAAAACACGGAAGAAAAAAATTCTAGAATGCACGAATTTCTACTCAATCAAATCAGGATAATGAAGAACTTTGCAAATTGGCAGCGCGAGTATTCCGACAAAATTAACCGCAAAAAGGAATCAGAGGGACAATCGGATGCAGGATGTCAATGTATGGACATACAAATCCTCTTCATAAACCAACAACATTCTTATTCGGATATAAAAGAGGAAAGGGTTAAACAAGTGAAAAAGTTGCCTCCTGATGCAGTAATGAGAGAAAAACACGAACAGGAATGGAAGCAAAAGGAAATTGAACGCATGAAAACTAGTTATTTGGTTAATAGAAGGCTGGACGTTGAGACTTTGAAGGAAATGTACGAGCCTATTAGAAAGATTAACGAAGAAGAAGCGAAGAAGCATGCGAAAGCTGCGGCAATGCGCGCGAAGTCGAAGAAAATATGCCACGAAGCTGTGAATAACGTTTTTCCTCAAATAATCGAACGAGAAAGTTCTTCAGAAGTGAGCCCATACCAACAGGTGCAGGATTTGGATAAAAAGTTCTTAGTGATGGAGAATTATTTGGAACAATTTGACTTAGCGCGGAAATTTATAAAAAAGCACCCATTCATACGCCATTTAGATTTTCAGGAATTGGTTGAGGAGGGGAAGCAAAGAGTACGATCTAAGAGCTTGAGGAATTTGCATCAAGCACGGTATGAACATAGGAAAGATGCAAGGGGAGTTCATAGGGAGGGTGAAGAGATGAGTGAAAATGTCCTTGATGGTGAGGGTATTTCAAAGTCATCTCGGGAATCTTTTGCGAAATTTGGAAATTTTGATTCGATATGGAGTGAATCGGAATCTAGTAAATCAGAACATCTAACAGGCGGTTTAGTAGGCGATCAGAAGACTCAAAGAAGGGACGTATAAGTAATGCCTCAAAACGATCATTGAGCCGAAAACGTTCTTCCATTAGGAGTAAAATGAGTACTTCTAGTTAATAATAAATATATAATAATATAAATAAATGCGATTTATTCATAGTGGCGCAACCATCGATACACACTCACCATAGAAATCACACTCCTTAAAATGGGAAAATTACCGACGGACGGACGTACGTACGTTACAACGGTAATTATGTTTGTTGATTGAAGGTAATAATAAGGTAGTAATAATATGTACCTTAATCCTGAGTACTCAAAATAAGAATAGACATAATAGAAGAAGAGCAAAACTGACGAGACGTACTGACATTGACTGTTTCATTGTCAAAGTACCAATTTTCTGGCTTACAACACATTTTAAATTCCTTCAAATTCATTACACTCAGGATGTCTGTGGATATTCGCCCAAAACAAGGATCGCGCGCAAGTTCTCGCCAATCGTCGCGACAAGGCTCTATGCAAGATGACAAACCAAAGACATCGATCCTGAGGGGCTCCATTGGTACCGGACGAAGAAGTGTTGAAGCAAGACCCGACAAACCAGCAAGTGTCGTGAAGTTTTCTGCAGAACAAGGATCCTTGAAAGGTTCTGCTGCAGATTTAGGAAAGGAACTCATGCGGGACTTGTTCGCTGGAATGGGTGCCAGGGCTCAAGAAGGTGCGAAAAGGGATAGTATTAGAAAATCCGTTGAAATAAAAGGGGAACAAGCTGCAGCTGCTGGAAAAGAAGGAGATGCTGGGAAAGTAGGAGAGGCAGGAAGAGCAGAAGCGGGAAGAGGAGAAGCAGGAAGAGGAGAAGCAGGAAGAGGAGGAGCAGAAAGTAAAGAAAGCGAAGGAAAAGTAGAACAAGCAGTACTACTAGAAGTAGGTGATTTAGTAGAAGAAGCTCTGCAGCGAGGAGAAGGTTCAAAAGTCGAAACAACAGGAACTCTAGAAGAAGCCGCCA
This sequence comes from Quadriops clusia, assembly GCA_033557875.1. Classification (NCBI taxonomy): domain Eukaryota; kingdom Metazoa; phylum Arthropoda; class Insecta; order Coleoptera; family Hydrophilidae; genus Quadriops; species Quadriops clusia. Next base: position 7,436 of record JAWQRP010002127.1, on the reverse strand, counting down.
AAATTTTGGAAGGTCTGTTGCCCGAAGAAGAGACCAAGCCGGAGGAAATAGATACACCGGCGAAGATGTCGGCGGCTTTCTTGGACGAAGTTATAGACGCGGCTATAAGAGAAGTGGAGGAAAACGAACCAGAAGCGATTTCAAGGCGGTTTCTGGATGATGTTATAGACATAGCTGTTGAAAGGGCCGAACAAGACATGGACCCGAAAGCGATAGCAACTAATTTAGTTGCCGAATTGATAAGTACGGCTGTAACAACATCAGAAGATAAACCGGAAAACGTTAGCAAGGCCATCTTTGAAGAGATCCAGCAAAACGTTTTGGAATTGGTTGATCCGCAGACTATAGCAGAACGGATTATTTCCAATATTGTTGAGAGTGTTGGGGAGAAAATTGAAATTGCTGAGGATATTATTTTGAGTATTATTTTGGAGAATATTCCGGACGTTGCGCCTGCTTCGGAATTGGACGCTATGACCATTGAACAAGAGATCAGATATAGGTTAGAAAAGTTGGTTTTAGATTCTTTGGCGACTAGTCCTTTGGCGATTTGTGACGAAGTTCTTGATGATCTTATCGACCGAGTTATTGAAAAGGGTATGTTGTTTTTATTAATGTTGTTTTTGTTTTCTTTTCGAAGCAATTAGTGTTTGATTTTTTTATCACTACTTTCGCAATTACAGAAGAAAAGAAGGAAGCACGGTTCGGACGTCCATCGGCAGAAGAAGCAATAGAAGAAGAGGAAGAAGTGCCGTTGGAACCTGCTTATTGTCTCGAATTCCAAAGCACAGAAATCATCGCAAATAAGGTCATAGATAAACTCATTCAAGATGCGCAAGGTTTTAATCAGATTAAATCAGAATTTCTTTCTTTGAAACGATATTTTTATAGACTACATAAGTGTCCACAATCCGAGTCTTCTTGCTCCCCTACCTTCAGAGCAAAGTATCTCACAGAGCAAGAGGGGTACTACTGATAGTAGTGAAGATGTACCATACGTAGAAGTGTTTGAGAAGAATCTGGACCAGCTAGTTGTTTGGCCTACCATCGCAGAATTTACTGGGGAACTTGGCAAGATATCTGTTTATCAATTTTTGGACAGTTGGTACACTTCAGAGGATTGGTTGTACTGTGTTAACCATATGGGGTGTCAGAGTGATGATTGTTCGGATTATTATTACTATCAGGTGATGCTTGCAACGTCTGATAGTTTTGTAATACTACTTCGTAAAATTATTTTAGGCATTGTGGAGCATACCAACTCCTTCATATCCTGTGCCCCAAGCAACAGCCAGTGTTTACTTCACCATTGATGTCTCCAGAGTAATTCCAAAGGATTGCAGAGTCAAAGTATTTAGTTTTTAAAGTTCACCTTCGTTTTTATAGTTGCTTACTTTTTATTATAGGTAACGTATCAATTTGAAGGTACGAGATTTGTCCACAAGCCGGGTATGATAGACTTTCAAGAAGATTGGTTGTTCTATATCATTGATTCCAAGATCAATCTCTTTAAGACCGTCACTTTTTGAGGGATCTTGTACGATCGGTCTGTTTATTATACATATTGCTATTGACTATACCAAAAATATAAATGTACACACGTATTTATTGTTCAATTCCAGTAGGCGGCCAGTGAATAGTTTTACACTTCTAAAGGCCATCAAAACGAAATTATGGCCGCGTCTTCAACGACGTGAGGTGATGTATGGCGTAGTAGTAATTTAATTTTGCCCCTCAGTTCCTTTGTTCGCCGCCCGCCGTCCAAACTTCGTATGGGCAATAATTTTTGAGTCATAAGCCTTGTAGATTGAACGTCGTGGCGTTACATCATCACACAATCCATTGGGTACTATTCTTTTTTTACCATTCCATAACGTATTGGAGGATCGCTCGTAGCTTATCCATACAACTTTCAAAGTTATGGAACATTAAAACCTCTCCTTCGTCCTTCAATGCAGGTAGACGCTTGCAAAAATTTATTACATCTTTGATGACCCTGTTTCAATTTACCAATCGCTTTCGGAAAGGGTTCAGTCTATACAAAAAAGCCCGTGAAACGTGCGGGATCGTGTTTTTCATTTAGCAATTAGCGAAGAGGCACCTAATTTAACTTCTTTAAAAAAGGGGCCTATCAATTTCGGCTCCCTGTGTTTAAAGGACGCTGGCAACTGGATGCTTCGAACGAATAATTTATGCATTCGGCGACTTGCCTGTAATTACCTCTTGCAGTTCTGCACATTTATTTATAAAAGTTCGATTTAACACCGTTATTAAACGGGCAAGAATGCTGTTAATTCGCCCAATATATCTTTATTAAACGCTCCTAAACTGACGTGAATTGTAGAATTTACGTCAAAACAGTTCGGCACCAGGTAAAACATTTCGGGCGCAAGGATGATATATAAGTCTCTCCTTTGCTCCTCTATACGTCCATCCCATGTTTCACCGCCCGAGGGCTAATTTAAAGAGATGGGCAGAACAGATCGCGGCTCGGAATATAGGAGATGTAGGTAGGCGCACGAGAAGCATAATGAATTATTAGACTCTGTAATTGCCTTCCAACTTTACACCTAAGTAATGATTTCGACACTGAATCTTAAAGATACCGCGGCCATGATTCTTCGGGGGCCAAACGCGAGCTCTAAGCGATAGCTCATCTCGGATGCTGCGGGTCCTACAGATTGGATTTTTTTATTTCTTCGGCTTTTTGCTCTTTGTTATTTCTCGGCATTAATTAGAGCTTCTCACTACTGCTTTCTTGCTTGCAATCATTTTACGATTTGTTTGGGTGTATTCTATTTATCGATAGGTACCAATGAAACTGTTTCTTTGGTGGGGCTTTAAAAATAAATCTTTGGTACCAATAGGTACCTACAACCAGTAGGTACCTACAAGCAATAGCTACCTACAAGCAGTAGGTACCTACAAGCAGTAGGTACCTACACGAAGAAAAATGCATTCTTATACTGTGATGTTACCGTCTCATATAAGTATTGTACAGGTATGAGATGGTGTTGCTAAAAACACAATTTACCCAAATCGCTAATTAAGCAGCTCAATTTTCGCAATGATGAGTGTGGCTAATGGCAAGCCTTGCACTTTCGAAGTTCCGTAATGAAGAAAGCTGGCTCTCGGAAAAAGGGATTTAGCAGAGAGCGCAACCATCAATCTTCGCATATTTCAATTTGAGATGGTTTCTTTGGCCCGCAGAATACTTGATATGATGAATGAATCGTGTCTGTTCGCGTTACACTTGTTTCTGCTGTTCCTCTTCTTCTTCTCCGATGGTGTTTGCCTTGCCAGCGCTGCGTTCTGCAGCGTTATGTGCATAACAGGTGTGGAAGATCGCTTAATGTGGCATTTTACGTCCTTAAAAGTGAATTAACAACTCGACCGGGAAACATTCATCTCATTCATACCGTGCGTGTTTCCAAAGTAATTATTCACAGATGCCTGCGAACTAATTGTACGGTGCACTTTTTGAAATCTGACGAACAGATACATTTCGGTATTTTTACAGCTACGGTAAGTGCATTTACTTCGGTATTGCGAAGGTGATGTCTAAGGAGTTGATTTTAATTTGAGGAATGTCCAGGCTTTGATGAGAGTAAATATACCTTTGTATTGAAAAAATACATTTCAAAATGAAAAGTGAAAGAAACTGCAACTATAATAAAATCTTGAAGCATTTCCAAAGTTTTGGGTACCGAATGAAAAAAACATAAACTTAGTTGAGTTTGAGGAATGTCCATGCTTTAATGAGAGTAAATATACCTTTGTATTGAAAAAATACATTTCAAAATGAAAAGTGAAAGAAACTGCAACTACAACAAATACTTGAAGCATTTCCAAAGTTTTGGGTACCTAATGAAAAAAGCATAAACTTAGTTGAGTTTGAGGAATGTCCAGGCTTTGATGAGGGTAAATATACCTTTGTATTGAAAAAAAAATACATATCAAAATGAAAAGTGAAAGAAACTGCAACTATTACAAAATCTTGAAGCATTTCCAAAAGTTTTGGGTACCTAATAAAAAAAAGCATAAACTTAGTTGAGTTTGAGGAATGTCCAGGCTTTGATGAGAGTAAATATACCTTTGTATTGAAAAAATACATTTCAAAATGAAAAGTGAAAGAAACTGCAACTATAACAAAATCTTGAAGCATTTCCAAAGTATTGGGTACCTAATGAAAAAAAGCATAAACTTAGTTGAGTTTGAGGAATGTCCAGGCTTTGATGAGAGTAAATATACCTTTGTATTGAAAAAAATACATTTCAAAATGAAAAGTGAAAGAAACTGCAACTATAACAAAATCTTGAAGCATTTCCAAAGTTTTGGGTACCTAATGAATAAAGCATAAACTTAGTTGGGTTTGAGGAATGTCCAGGCTTTGATGAGAGTAAATATACCTTTGGATTGAAAAAATACATTTCAAAATGAAAAATGAAAGAAACTGCAACTATAACAAAATCTTGAAGCATTTACAAAGTTTTGGGTACCTATTGAAAAAAGCATAAACTTAGTTGAATTTATGGAATGTCTAGTTTTTGATGGGAGTAGAAAGTTTAAGTGTGCTATTAATGTTTGACGATGAGGAAGAAACTGTGAGAGAGGAAGTACTTATATGTATTTAAAAAGTAGAGTTCGAAATGAAAAGGAAAAGAAACTACAACTATAACCAAATCTTAGAGGAATTCTAAAAGTTTTGAATACCTAATTTAAAAAAAAGCATAAACTTAATTGAAAACAGAAATAAATAAATATGTGTATGCCCTCAAGTTTAACAATAAGGTTATTTCGACCAAGCTCTTATAGGATACATCTTGAGCCATTGGCAAAATCATTTTTCCTCAGGTTTACGAGCAAAATCGCTCAAAGTGCGTCGTGAAGTTTCAATGTAATGAACATATCCGCAAATGGGAATTCCGCGAACCTCATCAACCGTATTTTACGTGCCAGAGCGCACGGCACAAGACGTCCAAAAAAGACAAATCTGCGCCTCTATGATACACAGCATCAAGTTAATTCCCCAGTTAATGAAGTAGTTACAATATGAGCCCGATTGCCTGCGCACTTATCTAACACGTAGATCTGGCAGATAATCTAAAATCTTTCAATCAAGCCGATCGCTACCTAATGTAACGAATTGCAAATTGCCCTAATGCGCCATCGAATAATTCGCGGCGACCTCCGGCAAATGGGATTCATTAGGGCCGTAAATCGTTTTCTCGCCAGAAATTAGCTAAATAACCTAATCGCTCCGGAGTGGCAGTTTATTTTCTTGAAGGCCTGCGCAGTCCTATGACCTGGCACGGGCGTGAGTGTCGGGAAGATGAAGAAGGCCGGTCTGCGACCGCAATAATTTATGTTGGTTGCTCACGAAAGCCGAGCCGCCGAGATGACGATAATTAGATGCTGAAACTAATTAACTGCCGTTGGTGAGGAACAAACGGCGGTCGGAGGTGTGAAACAAAGAGCCGGCCGCCCCGGGCGATTGCCTGTCCACCAACACCGGCGTTTTGGTGAAGCTGGGACCTAACGAATTTTAGGGGCTTTATGCAGTTTCTTTTATTAATAACTCATTAACTGAGGAGATGCGGACGGATTCAAATGAATTTCTTGCATGTTGCTGCAGGAACATCGCAGAGGTTAGGTTTTTATGTTTGTAACTCCATTCGGGTAATTTTAAAATTAAATTTAATATAACAATTCCTTATAATATTTGAATAAATGGCACAGTTCTAGACCATTTATTTATTACTTGTTAGTAGGCTACCGGTTTCGTCCTTCGGACATCAACAGGCCGCTAGTAATTTACATATTTGCTTTAGTAAATGAGAAAATACATCAAATACACCACAGAGAGAGATACAATCATATATGTTAAATTTACAAACTTACATATAGTCGAATAACTTAAAATGATGGAAAAATCATGTCGAACGAATTGACATTAGTTTTTAAATTTCAAATTTAATAAAATATTTATAATAAAATATTTAATTTATATTTATGGTAACCTAAAACAAATTTCTTATGGCAACAGGTATAAGATAATCAAATATAGGTATAATTAATCAAAACCAGAAAAATTATAAACAAATTACACAAACTCACCTGCGGTTAGTAGGTTAAAATTGTAAACAAGACAACAGGCAAAAAATACATTCCAGCAAATGAAAGAACGTGGTTTTAGTAACGTGAAACAAAATATTAGAAGGAGTATAAATGATTCCGACTATTCATGTAAATTGATAAAATCACTGAGAGACGGATAACCGAACTACTCTAAAATTCTGAGAAATATAAAATTAATTATTTAAATAGGCAGATATGCACATCTTGTTCACGTAGAAGGAAAAGAAGCCAGATAGAACCGACCACTGCGCAAGCATCATATCACGTGTGACATCAGGAAAAATGAAACCAAAAAAAGGAAAAAGAGAGAGACAGAGAGACCAAAACGAGAGCCAAGGAAGGTGGCGAAAGTCAAATAAATAAAATAAAGTCAATGATTAAAGTAAAAAATTTTTATAAAGGGGTCTGCATTAAATGTCCGTGTGGTCATTTAAACAAATTTTGTCCGTATTGAGTTTAAGTCTGTCTATTTCGTAACTTTTTAAAAGCTTGAGTCTGTGTCCCTTAATACATTGATGAAGCAAAGTAATGTGATTAGTGTTAATGTCATGTCCCTTAAATAAAATATGTCTCCCCACTGCTGAATGAATTTTGTCCTTACAATGTTCCTTAAGTCTCGTGCCTATGGCTCTCTCGGTCTCACCCACGTATGCAGTACCACAAGGGCAATTAATGAGGTAAACACCACTCTTATCAAGCATGTCGGTTCTATGTTTACAATTGTTTAACATTTGATATACAGGGCGTCCCAACCTCGGCGGATCGGTGGATTGTGGCTTTATTACTGAAGATAGATCAAATGTGTACGAGGGCTGCTATTTATATTTGTGGCCTAAGGATGAAAACACAAGCATTTAAAGACAAAATCTATTTTATTGTTTTTCAAAATATTCTCCATGAAGATTAATACACTTTTGCATGCGTTGGAACCAATTTTCAAAGCACTTTTTCCACTCCGATTTAGGTACTTCTAAAACATGGGTTTTGAATGCAGAAACTGCATCTTCGGGTGTAGGAAACCGTTGTCCTCGTAGTTTTTTCTTGATGTTGGGAAACAAAAAGAAGTCATTAGGTGCCAAATCAGGGCTGTACGGCGGATGACCCATCAATTCAATGTTTCGCCCTGTCAAAAATTCCATTGTTTCAGCCGATCGGTGGCAGCTCGCATTGTCGTGATGCAGAATGATGCGTCTTTTCTTTGACTTTTCCCGAAGTTTCTCAAAGACTTCTGGCAAACAAATAGTGGTGTACCATTCCGAATTAACCGTCTTACGTTGCTCTAATGGCACAGTCGCCAC
>JAWQRP010002126.1:0-16525 GCA_033557875.1 Quadriops clusia | reverse complement strand
AAAATAAGGGGAGATCTATGTTTGATGTTAGGTTATGTTTTGATACTTACCGGTGATTTTGCAACGGGATTTGCAAACCTTCTTCCGCTTCTTGTTTCATGAACTTAGCAACATTGTGAACGATTTCGCTGCCTTGACTTCGAATTATCATGCCTTTTACGCCTACTTTCTTTTGCGACATTTTCACCTGTTGCACAAAATCGACAGACGCTACTGAACATAGAGAAAAAACGCTGCGGGAACGAAACTAGGTTTCTGCGCATATGACGTGCATGGGATCTTTACATGTTAGACGCACTATACATTAACGATGATTATTAAACGCGCTTACCTTGACTTTTAAAGAGTAATTGCAACTTAAATAGTTATTGTTGTTTAATAAATATGGTATATACTGAATTAATTTTGTCTGCAGGGGTTCTATGGTTGATGTTTCAAGATGTGTATGCAGTTAAAGCCACGGCGCTGATATTTGGTAGGAGTTCTTCAACAACTTCGGAAACACCTTCATCATCAAGTACTAATGAAGAGACTAAAGAAGGGGTAACTAAATTTAATCATCATATACTAGTATTAAGTAAAATAAAGTATATTAATAATGGTAAAGTAAAAAAATGTATTTCGAATGTAAGTATAATTTTGAACTACTGCGTGCGTAATATAACTTTCCAAATAAATCTAAAGTGTAATCAGTTTACGCTTACATCAATTTAACATTCTGCAATTACATAAAAGGCACGCAATGAAAAATAATCCATTAATCTGTAAAAACTTTTCTAAATTGCTCTTATGTAATAAATAAAATTCTCACCGTCCATCGTTATTAGACATTCAGAGGAAGAAGCATCAATAAGGGGAACTTTTTCGTTATGATTTAGGTAAACACAGCTAAAAAGTATGATGAGTAAGTAATCCAAATAACTAAGTTCTTACGCTGTTAAGCTATAATTCAAGTGTGAGAAGTTTCCTTAAAGTAATACAATCTTTCATTTCTTGTACACGTATTATAATAGACGTGTACACTAAAGAAGTAATTATTACTTGTAAACCAAACAACGTTTCTTTGAATTACCAATTTCCATACACAAGTTGGCATGGGTAGGTCTAGGAGATAATATCTTTGAATAGCGTTCACTTACTGTATTGTTGTTGCAAATTAGCGAAAAAAATTAGAACAAGACCAAGTTCGAGGTTTCCTCTATACCCGCACAATTGGCGGAGGCGCGCAATCAAAAGTTACCATACTTAATTTTACGGAACATTTTGTATGTAATAGTTTGCCCCACAACAATAAAACAACGATATGCATATCGACAAATAATACGCGAAAAATAAAATGTCAAATTACTAATTATGTAACGGAAATTGTGAAAGTTGTTCGATTGAGAGTTTGTCGTGCCAAGCAATCGCCTTGCTCGTTCTTTAGTTAATCTGCACCACTTCAACTCGACCACTGTATTTACTTTAGTTTGTTTTAATTTGGTCTCAATTATGTATGTCTTAAGTTGTATATGGAAAATGGATAGTTTTGTAATCTCACCATAAACAGAATAGCATTTCTAATCCGTTTGGGGCCGCCAATTTGAAATAATTGGTCTATATGAGAATGAGTCTTTTGCCGTTTCTTGAATCGTGACCTTTGATTCTATAGGTGATTAGCTGTAAATCCCGTGTGTTTATCTTTTACATAACGCAAAGCTGTTTTGTGTGTAATGGAATATGTAATTCCTAAGTCGTAATATAATAGTTTGCATCATCAGGCACTTTAAGTAAACTAAGCAGACGTGGAATTATTTGAATTAAATCGTTTATTTCTGCAGGATATAGATAAAATTGAATTATTAATATTATTATTATTTAAACACACTATTCCCAGTTTGATGTACTTAATTATTTATCATTATATTTATATTTCTGTTATAGGTATATTATATTTACCTATATGTTGTAGCATTCAAAGTTTTTGTCACGTTGTATTTATTGATATTGTTATGATAATGAAATCGGTATTAGTGATTATGAAATGAAATTATAAACTACAGTATTAGATTTTATACAGGAAGTTTGATTTTCAGTAAATCCACGTGGAGTTTAGTTTTTGAAACATCCTATACACACGTACAATGAACCGGATTCAGTTTCTGTTTTTAGCTAAATTCTTAAACGAAATCTTTTTAATTGTTTACATCCGACAAAAAGCGGCCGAAAGGCGCCAACGGCAATTTATGTAACAGAAAGACAAAAAGCCCAATAAAAATAATGCTGGTGTATGAAATCGAGTGGGGCTGTAAAAAGCGTAAACCATCGACGGGCAGATTAAAATTTCTTTGTCATCGAAGAAAGTGAAATCATTTTGCGCGATTAAGTGCATTCGCTAGTGAGATAAAGATTCCAGGTGAAACCTTGATAATAAACCTTACGTAGTCTTATTCGAAGAACCGGTGATAAAAGAAGCCAATGCAAACATGTAGGCGATCCGCACGCACTTAAAGAGAGCCACGGTAATACGCAACCAAGAAGAATAAATCACGAAGGTGCAAGGCACGTATTATGAACAATTTCGTCATGGTCTGAATAATGTTACACTTTCTACGAATGTCGATATACGCTAATCACTCTTCTCCGTCTGGCCTACCACTTTCATTGCTAAACAAAACCTAATCCGTTCAAAATAACCGTTTTAAGTACAGGCAATTACAAGTATGAAAATATTGCGTAACCCACTCTTTGTTATTTATAATTCACTTTTAAATGTAGGGTAAAACGAGTATCACCAGTAGGTGTTCATGAATTATCATAAAGACCTCACACGTTAAAATTTTAATAATTAACTCCTAAAATTCTTATTCATAACTAAAATTAATTGATTATTCATTCTAAACACATAAAAGCAATAAACAAAGTAGCAAAGGAAAACGAGGTTCATTAATAAGGTACCTATCTATTTTTAACTCGATCGTCTTGTCCGAAGGCGAGTAAACGAGAAAAACTCACGTAAAACTTCAAAAATGTCAAGATACTTGCTGGATACGATTTCCATAATTGCTGAAACGGGTTTTTAACCATTCGGCGACTACTCAACCTTGATGAATTGTTTTTTCAGAATTTTACAAGGATGCATAAATATTAAATAAAATTATGAATTTTTTTGGCGACCATTGCCTCCAAATGTTCATGAAAATTTGCATTTGCATAAAATGCGATTACGAAAACTGTATGAAAAACAATAACTTTTTCAGGTGGCGGTAACAGAACTTCCTGAAAGCAACGACACTACTCCCAAATTAACTGGCATTCCTCAAATAGACTACATTTATGATCCAAATCTCCCCAAGGAACTAAATGGATACAACTTGACAGAATATCCGTTTTATGAAAGAGTACCAGAGGACATTGATTTCAAATGTGATGGCCTCCATGATGGATTTTATGCTAGTGTTCCTCACAAATGTCAGGTAAATATTTTTACTGTTTTATAAATAGTTTTTATTATTATTATTGGTCGGCCTAAAATTTAATAATTTGATCAACACGCTAAATTGGAAACGACATGATTTATGCATAAATGACAACAAGTATGAAGTGAAAGGAAGAAAGCATATTTGCATTGTGATCAATTCTGCATTGAATCACAGTTAATCAACGTGATCTCACCTGCATTGCAATTAGGGTTTAACATCGCTAAAGACTCCTATCAACACAAGCGCGCTTCATATTGCAAAACGAAAATTTACCGAGGAGTGTTGCAAAACTGCCTTTTGTAAGACTATGTATATTGACAAACTTAACGTGCGCCCTTTATATCGGGCATAAATCTACATTCATTAAAACATAACACGGATTGATAGAGTTCCTCAACAATGCTGCCCCAATTACGAAATAAAATTGTGATACATTTTATATGCAATAAATTGCGCAACATATGCTAATGGTAAGAACTCCTATTTACCTACTTAATAAAAATTGTCTGCTTACACATCTACAAAGAAGGTAAAATATTCATTGCCATTGTATCTACATGGTACAAGTAGTGAATTTAAAGTTTGAGGCAATATTTCAAAATCTGTTTAATATGTTTTTTATTTTAAGGATATTTGAGATATTGTGTCAGATTTATTCATATTTGATTGTTTATGTATTTATGGCACACAAGTAAAGAAAACACATGTGTAGATAAAAGGACAGGAGACGCATAAATAAACGACTTTGTTACATAACGGAACCTGTAAAGGTGAAGGCATGCAAATAAAACTGACGAAGAGTGAAATAAGTTTTTGAGGTTTCAATTGCATTCCAATAATAATGATGATGTCAAGATCACCGGTATACCCACATGACCAATTATGTACTTTATAAGATGCCAAAGACGAAATATTCTACTTTCATAACGTATTCGTTAAGGTCAGAATGTAACCACGATCGGCATGCAAGAGCACGTTTTAGTTACTAGAATGCTATAAAGATAGTAATTATAGCAAAAATAAATTTTTATAAACCGTCAGCCTTTTTCAAAATTGTATAAAGTTTCAATATTTTTATTTAATCATATTATTTCTAACCTAACAAGAAAAGTCAAACAGAAAAGAAATTTCAATCCATGAATAAATAAGTGATTTCTACTTTCTTGAATATAGTTTTCAAATCTTGTAAGATTTCTGGTACATGTAACATGTAACATGTAACAGTGCCAGAAGTGTCTATGATTTTATTTCTTAAATCTTCTAAATCTGCATTAGTCGTATAAACAATACATTGTAAATACCTCTGAGGAAAAAACCTGGAGGCATAATGTCTGGAGATCACGCAGGCCAATGAACCCGACTATTTCGGCCGGAAAACTATCATTAAGAGATGTTCTCTCACTCGATGATCAAAATAAGAACCATTTTTCATTTTAACAGTAAAATTTATTTTCTGTGTATACACAGAAAATAACTAAAACTATAGTTTTAGTTATTCGCAACGGCTTAATATTTCTGTTTATATTGTGAAAATTATTTATAAGAAACGTTGAAAAAGAAATAAAACCGAAACATTTGTTTGATTAAATATCAAGACCCAATAACTAAAGAGCATGTAGCATTGTTTTTAAAAGATGGGTGACATGCCGCCTTATTACTGGTGAATGTGAGAATTATGTTCGCACGTAAGTGCAAAATTGCTGTTAACCGGCAATTGAGATAAAGGAAAATATGAACGTACCTGCAATGGTGGTAGTGAAAATTCGATAATAGCAATCTTCTCTCTTCATTCCATTTAATTTAAATAGTTACCACTTTCTCTCGGCATTTTTGTCATTTCTTTTATCAAATCTGTGGTAAAATATTTCCATCAACTGTTGCGCAAGTCCATTACTGAAATATTCAAATAAAGAACTCATTATGCACTTGATTTAAAGTAAGAATTTCCCATTTTACTAAGAACGTAATAAGAAGATTTAAAATAAAACGGATTGGTATATAGAAACTCAACTTGGCAGGCATTGATTAGTGTTATTGCTAATCTAGTTCTTCTGTACGTTAGACAGTCGCCGCATTCAGAGTCCAGATTTGAACAGGAACTCTATCGACAATATTCACGCATTTTCACTTTGCGATATAATCAGTAACATTCCAATAGAGACAATTATGTCGTTCTTTGGCTTGCTTCCTAATTGCACCATTTTTGTTAATACAATTAATGCAAAATTAACTCATTACATAAAAAGAGAAATGCTGTAGACATGGCGGTTGGTATACATACCCAAAATGGAAAAATAAAATGGTTTTAGGGTGTTTTTTGTTCGCTTTCACATAATTTCGTACTCAAATCAGATATAAAAATTCCCTTTGCAATATAAATTGGGAATTTGTACTACAGATGGTGTGTTTTTGGTCTTTTTAAATTAACTTAACATATTTTTTATTTGTATAATTAATCGAAGTATTATATATAATATTATATGATGTTTTACAGGTATACCATCATTGCCTCTTCGGTACCCGTTACGACTTCCTATGTGCCAACTACACTGCCTTTGACCAGAAAACCTTCATTTGCCATTTCGTTTCGGAAGTAGACTGTTTGAACTCGAAGAAATTCTGGCACAGGTACTACGTAAATAATATTTAGTTAGAGTTAAGCTCTGTGGTAGCCAATTTGTATACCGTAATATGCAACATCAGCTAAATAAGTAAATAGGCACTAACATTCATACTACCAAATCTAAACTCCTGGGGAAAGATAAGGCGAAGAGCTGTTAGTTACTGTTTCGTAAACATTGTGCCATCAATTAAGAATCAAATAAAAATTAGTAGATGGGGTTTTATTTATGTTTCCCCATGAAACATAGTATCTTACACTTTATTCAATTTTTAACGTGAACTTTAAATTCTCTTCGTTTGCAATCATGGGCGTTTTTCTTTAATTAATAATTATCGAAAGTCGTTGGTATTAAGGTCCTAAATAATACATTGATTAGTTTATTTTTCGTTTATTATATTTCATAAATAAATACTAATAAAATTATAAAAAGAAAAGGATGCCTAATTATGAGTACTCTGTTTTTATCTGATAGGTCATGAATATGCCCAAGAATGTGAGACGAAACGTCGACATTAAAATATAATAAACGAAAAATAAACTAAGCAATGTATTATTTTGAATTTTTTTCTTTATATTGTCCTTGGAGGTGATATAATAATATAAATATACAAGGTGTTTAAATAAAACGTGTTTATAAAAAATTCAAAATTCATAGCGCCTCTTTGAAATAGCACACATTACTAATGTCTAATGTCAGTGTTTATGCATTTTTTAGTCGACGCGACAGAAAAGGATATTGGGTTGCATAAGCATCATTCTAGATTTCCTTGCTTCTAACCACTTCGTCGATATTACACTAGATGTGTAATTCTTAAGGATAGTATGTGTACACTACATCAAAGAAGCGGTATGAAGTTTGAATTTTTTATAAACATGTTTTATTTAAACACCCTGTATAATAATAATGTATAGGGTGAAACGGATAGCCTTAAAAGTAAGAAAATAAAATCGGGGAAGTACAGAAAAGGGTATTCACGTTAAGTATTATTATTTTGGACCTTAATATCCCCGACTTTCGATAATTGTGAACTTTAACAGGAATAGGAAAGATAAACAAAATTGTAGTACTTTCATGACGTTTTATTTATTTGTATAATTTGTTTCGCTATTCTCATGGCTTCTTCAGGTTCTTGTGGTCATACTTTAAGAGCTTTAAATATATTTTCTTTTCAGAAACGATGCCCTTTATAAAGCCGCGACCACAACAACGCAAAAGCCAATAATTATATACGCACCACCCCCACAACCACCTGCTGTATTAAATCCATCTGGCTCCAGAAGACCAACAGCTCCAGTAGCCCCTACTGCTGCAGAAGGAGGTCGCAGAAGGCGTCCTTTCAGGAGAAGGCGGCCCCAATACGACTACTACGATGAGTATGAAGAAGATGAATACAAGGACGATTATTATGAAGAACCTAGGTATCAAGCGACTCCTGATCCAAGACCTGATCGACGAAGAAATAAAAGGCCAAGGCCTAGACCAAGGCCTGTATACGAAGAAGAATATGATGAATATGAAGATGATAGGTATTATAGACGAGGTGGAGGTAGGCGAGATGATGATAGGGACAGGAGACCTTATGATAGGAGGGGAACTGATGATAGGAGAGGATCTGATGATAGAAGGGGATCTGATGATAGAAGGGGATCTGATGATAGAAGAGGATCTGACGATAGGAGATACGATGATAGAAGGAGAAACAAAGACGATAGAAGGCCTTACGATGACGAAGAAAGTGAAAGTCGGTATAATAGGGACCAGAAGAGGAAACCTGGATCAGACAAGAAGCAAGACGACAGAGAGCATAATGATGAAAATGGTGGTGACAGGATGAGTGCCGATAATAATGATAAAAAGAATGATAATAAGATGGATGAGCGACGAAATGATGACAAGAGGACTGATGATAGAAGAAACGATGATCGTCGATCGAATGAAAAAAGAAATGATAACGAAAAACAGAATAAAGATGAAGACAGGAGAAGTTTCTCTGACCGAAAGAATGAGAAAAAACCTAACGAAGATAGAAGAGCTGAGAAACGAAGGCCATATGATGACGAATATGATAGACGTCCTTATGAGCGACCTAGAAAGGGATATAGAAGACCATTTGATGATGAATACGAAGAAGATAGACCGCGACATCGAAATGATAATAGAAAACGAGATGACGAGCGAAGAAAGGATGACGTTCAGAGAAGAGATGACGATCGAAGACGAGAAGACGATCGAAAGCGAGGTGATGATCGAAGAGAAGACAATGAGCGAAGAGGAGACAACGAACGAAGAGGAGACAACGAACGAAGAGGAGACAACGAACGAAGAGGCGACAAGGATCGAAGAAATGACAATGAAAAACACCGTGAAGACGCAAATCCCGAAGAAGACAAAACTCAACTGGTCGTTAGACCTTCTAGTGGTAGTTCCGTTTACAATAGACCGAGAGCCCCCCCAAGAATCCGCCCTCCTGTACCAAAAAATGAAGCCAGCAAGTACTCATACAAAACTTCAACCCTTAAACCAACGCCAAAGTCCCAAGAAGATGATGAAGAGTATTATGATGAATACGAAGAAGAACCCCCTAAGCAACCGACTCCCAAACCGATCAGAAAGGAACAAGAAAGAAGGCCTTTTAAACCTTCTAATCGAGAAGAACCTAGAAAACCTGATTCTTTAAACTCCAGATCCAGGGGGCAACCATCAAGAAAACCAGATACAACTGAAGAGACTGAAGACCAAGACGAAAAATTACCAGAGAAAAAATTAAACAAAAATTCTGAATCCGAAGCTAGAGACAGTAGAATAGGGTCCAGCAGCCGCAATAGACCAGTAATCGAAGATTACTACGATGAAGAGGAAGCCTCTACTAAAGATAGTAAACGTTCTTATAACCGATATCGGGAAAATAAGGACGAGAAATCTAATAAAAACAATAATGAAAACGTGCAAAAGGAAGACAAAGTTAAAACTCCTACAAGTACTACTACCACAACAACAACAGTGGCGACAACATCTACAACTGTTACAGCATCAACATCACCGCCTGTGATCACACAAGCAAAAGATCTTATTAGAGAACGCCCAGAACCTATAATTAGAGTCGTCAAGCGACCATTCCTTCCGAGTCGAGGAGGAAATCCTTTTCTGTCAAGAGGATTACTGCCTGTTGGAGTTAAAGCAGTGGAAAATAAAAAAGTTGAAACCACACCAAAGGCAGTGTACGATGAACCAGAGGAACTACCTGTGGAAGAAAAACCTAGAGAAGTTTTTCCCGATCCACCAAGAAAATCATTAGAAAAACTACTTCCCTTCCGGCAAAGCAACGAAAGAATCCCGAATAAATCAATTGAAGAAATATTCAATCCAAAACCTGTTCATGAAGACGCAATTGAAGAAGAAAAATTTACTTTTAAACCGTCTCCTGTCATCATCAAAGTGCCAGTTAGAACAAAATACATCCCTTTAGATGAGGAGGAGTTCAAACCGGTTTCGAACAGGCCACAGATAAGACCAATTTTAAAAACTATTAAAGATTACCCTTCAGAACATAGAACGACTCTAAAACCAAAGGTACCAGAACGAAATCCTCTTGATATTAATGAAAATGAATATGACGTAACTTTAAACGATGCTCTGAATCCAACTCTACCAAATTTACCAGTCAGAGGATTTCCTGCGGGATTTAGCGCTGCCAACGATTACACTTACTCAACATTTCAAAGGCCGAGATATACCGTAGATCCTGTTTTAAATTCTGCTTCTGAAATATCATACAGGATTAAACAACCGGTTAGATACGAAACAATATCCCAAAATGCCAAACCTACAAATGATTACATAGCAAGTGCTACAGGTAATAAGGAATACAGTGCCCAATATAGCCAAACACCTAATGGGCACATGTACCAAACATTCCGGCAAAGCCCCAGGATAACCCAGGCAAATACTCAACCTTTCTACAGTAGTTATACCTGAAATTGACGAAGGTACATCTTGCCAAATAAAAAAGTTAGGTTGTCAAACATAATTAGTTGTAAAATTCGATTGGATCTGTGATCTCAAAGTCTTACGATTGACGACCTTTAGTTTATATAAACCACTCTAGTTGGAAGGCAAAATAGAAAGATTGAAAATTTACTTCAATAAGTAATAAGTTATTTTTCTTTTGGTATTGTTTGGTCAAGTTTTAACATTGATCCAAGATTTAGAATACTGCCGTCGTTTAAAATCCTCTTCTCTTATTTAAATAACATTAATTAATTTAATCTTTTTATTTTGCAACCTCTAAAAACACTTTTTTATTTCATTATTTATTTAAATCATCTTTGAGGTACTAAAAATTAAATAATTAATTTAAACAAATTGTACCCATATTTATGCAATGTATATGGTTGTGTCAACTACATATATTTAATTATTCTTAATTTTTAAGACATTTGTAATATATTCTGTGAATTTGTTATTTTGGTAATAAATTCGTATTTCTTAACGTTCATTCTTACAATCCTAGAACCCAGTATCGTATTATGCAAGTTTCACATAAGGCAGGATCGAAAGTGACACACTATTTTTTAGACTACAAAAATTCATTTTATTTACAAATAGCAAAATAATGTATATTTACAAAATTACTAGTATCTAATATTTTAAAAAACAAGTTTTTCCATCAGATACACTCTTTTATCATAATTTAATATTATAGCTAAAAAGCACTTATACAGTACAAATACTTGTTACTGCAGTAAACAGGCAGGATATATTCATTGTTGGAATAATTTGTTTGGTGGCAAAGTTTCCTGACACACAATGTCAATAAATAAAATCTGGAAGGACATAAGTTTTGTACAAATGCTTGGCGCAACTTCTACTGAGAATGTGCCACCTTAACTGCAATTGTTAAACTGGCCATTATTACTTTTAATTTGCAGAACTACGTTTTAAAGTAGCTTGATTAAAACTCTCTACTCTACTGTAATAATGTCAAATTCGAATATCAAATGGGCATAAAGTGATTATTGGTAACTTTTTAATTGTAATGTTGACTTAAATGAAGACGTTAGTATTATCGGCGTGACATAATTAACTTTCGAAATTTGAGTATGATATAAAACTGAATCGAATATATTAATTCAGCCGGGTATACAGTTTAATTTCTTTTAATTCATGACTATTAACTTAATAATAGTAAAGGTAAGTACAATAAATTTTGGATTTTAGTATAACTATTAAATTTTACAATGTATAAATATAAAATTTACAGTTAAATAACACTTTATATAGCAATAATTAGATAATAATAGTAGCTATGACCAAACTGCTGCAGAGAACTCCAGAACGTTCATTTAATCTATAATAAAACTTTGTGTAGTGCATCAATTCAAAATTGAAAGAGTTGCTTATCAGAGCTCTCTCCAACATCAAGACAGCACTAAATATTCGAAGCATAATTTTGCATTTAATTTAATATGTCATGATGCAAAATTATGCCGCACTTTTTTACAATTACTATCGAAATTCCATAAAGCTTATATAATTTAATAATCTTAGAAATGGAACTGGTTTAGACTTATATTACCATTTGTAGTTTTTTTTATTATATTTCTTGAATTATATCTTCAAGCAACACAAAGTCTAATCTACTTCAGCAAGAAAAGGTTCTAGTTTAGATAATTCAAAAAACATAATAACATGTACAAAGTTGAACTTTTTAACATTGTTATAAAGACTCTTTTCTAACAAGCATTGTCAACTTTTATATTTTATTATGTAAATAGTCAAGGCACCACACACATCTATTTTAAAGTATATTTTTAAATTTACAAACGATGTCAAAATATCTGAATCTTGCGAGAGAAAGATGTTAGTCTCGTATATATTGTTATGGAACTAAATTTTTAGAAACTAAATATAAATTTACAGTAAAATTACTCTTTCTATCTTAAAACACAATTTGTAAGTAGAATGTTGTTAGCATAAATGCACAGGTAAATTAACTTTGAAAATACTGGAAAATAGAAAATATACATCACAAAAATTTTTCAAGAAGGTCACAACCATGTTCTATCCTTAATGTTAACAAATTGAATTAAAACTATCTATCTCTCCTATACTATTATATGTCACTACTTTGCAATTGTAAAAAATATTTTGGTATTTTTTATAATCATATCTTTGAGAAGTTTTAGATTGTTCACATAGAGATATCAATCATATTGTAATCACTCAATAGAGCAATAATTTTTAAGTAAATAAATATAAAATTATTTCATAGGAATTCTTGCAAGAAAATAGAAGTTGTTACACTTGGGCCGACAACGAATGTGAAATTACCAAATATAAATGTGGAAAATATAAATAGACGTATAAGTATTAAATAAATGGATAAATATTCTTAAAAGACTAGAACAATTTGATCGTTTTTTTTCTTAATGGCAAAAAGTATGAAGGCAAATGCACACTACACCTAATTTATGTATTTATATGTACAATTGTAATTAACAGAGTTGTTATAGTCAAGAAGCCAATAAATGTAGGTCTAGAACTGATTTGTTTTGTCTTAAAACTATTCAAATTCAATAAATAAATGCTCTACGATTGGAATATATTCAATTTAAAGAGTACATCATGTAGTATGACTCCTCTCCTTTTTTCATGAGATCGTATATCGCAGAAAAAATAAGATCAATGTGAATACAATTTTTTCATCATTTCAGAATCGTAACTACTCTGTTAATTAGTCAAAAGACTCACTATTCATATGGGGTCTTCATCAACAAGAGTCGTTGAGTTGTCCAATTCTTTGCCATAGTCAAATGGCTATATTTTTTAAATTGGTACAATTTTCTCGCTGTTATAAAAGTTCTTTCAAATCAAAAATGATAACTAACCTGCATAGTACGTACTTGACTACAGTACGTAAAGGTGTAAGGCAAAAAGCTTTATTTGGAATTATCACAATTAAGAAAAGGAATAAGAAAACAAACCTATACTCATACTAATAAATGTACGTTAGATTTTGAAAAAAAGTATACATTCGACTTGTACTATTTGAGCTAGGTATACCTATTTAGAAAGAGAGAAGTCAATCATTTCGGAAAAGATAATTTCTGATGTAGAACTTAACGATCGCTTCATATCACAATTCATTCTTACTAAAAGCAAGTAGATTTCTTAACTTTATTGTGCTTGGTAACAGAGAATAAGCTAATAAATCTACTGATTGCCGAATCAATTTGTTTTGCCTCAGGTTGTACCTTACAAAGCTGTAAATCGTAACTTTTCAAAATATCGTAAAGTCTCTTCATGTCAGTTGCATTGACACGATGTGACGTATAAGCATTTTTAAAGGCGCATGCATCAATTTTTCTTGTTGAGAATGAAAAACCTGGGTCTCCTCTAGGTTGTAAGTGTATGACCCGTGATACAAGTCCTGTTATATATACATCCTCTAGGTGAAATACGGGAACTTTTTGGGATGCCTTGTACAATCTACGAACTACATCGATTGACATAACATACCCCGTTCCTGATAAATATGGAGGGTACACTTTATCTGTGTACATATATTTTGGTGCATACCTGTTAAATAGCAATCACGTTTAAGAAACAATATGTCGTAAATAAACAAATACAATGTTCCAAGTCAATATGTGAATCTATGTAACTTACCATTTATTGTTTGAATCCCTAATGGGTCTCACTCTACAATGCAAGGCTCCGATAAGTAAAGATGAATTCTTTTTACTTAAAGTTTTTACTAGAGGCTCTAAATGCACATACATGTCATCATCAGTCTTCATCAGAAATCGAACATTGTTCATACAGTTCGTTTCTACGACCTTGAGCATCATAAGTGACTTCAAAGTTAAATTATTGTAAGAATCATAGAACCGCTCTTGTACAATATCGTTATACTTTTCTGCTTCATCGTCTATCAGTTGCTGAAATACATGTGTCGATTAAAATAGCTTCTCCTTGACTTGCAGATGATAATACTTACTTGCAATGTAGAATTATGTGTTTGGCCCATCAAAAAGTAAACAAATATCGTAAACCCAGACACATTATAATCCATACCCCATGTGTCTCTTATAGCTCGTCTCGCATCGAAATTAGAAGGCGCAGTACACACCATTATAAGCAGAAACATTGGACTATCACAAAAATCCTTTGGTTTTATTAGAGTCGTTACGTTAAGCGGTGATATGTACACAGAAGAATGTCTTGTGGCGTTGATATCCCAGCCTTCTACCAATCCTAAAAATTCGTGAATGGATATATTAGTAAACTAAAAGTAATCTGTAAGTTAAAGTGCCAGAAATGATAACTTAATTTTTCGTAACTACTTTTTTGGTAGAGTTAGGGAGATGTACCCATGAGACATATACATAATATGTAAAGTGAAAGAATTACGTTGAGTGCTTATCTAATGAGAATCTAAATCGGTGATACATAGTTTTGTGATTGTGCACAAGAAAACTTCTACTATTCACCCTGTGTAACACTATTTGTGAATTTTTCTTTTGAAGAAGTGTGGTCTGAAAAGTAAATAGTAAGTACGTGTCTGGTTTTCATTGATACAGTGTGTATAAATCTGTTTTTTTAGTTAGACTGGTAACTGTTAGGTTCCTGCACCGACCTATTTGCATATCAAGTTTATGGGTATGCAAACAATATCTTTTATGAATGAGCAAATACCTAGATTTTATTTGGCAGAGTTTGCATATTCACAAAGCTGTATCTGAGTAGTATCGTTTGTTAGTTCTGAAAAACTGGGATATTTATGATGTTTATTCACGTGTAATTATATATATGTACTATCAAGAATTAAGTACCACAAATAGTAAAAATTAGAATTCAAACAATATGTTGGTTTTCATTTAGTTTAATAAAGCAAAACACACTATATATTGTAATATCATCAGTATATAGATTAGGCAGATAGTTTACGTTATTGTTGTTAAGAGTCAAATTTAATATTTTACACTAATACATTATTTAAAAATTGATCTACCTATAAGCTTTTGCTCTAGAATGATTTCAGCAAATACAAGCAGATATATATCCTTTAAATTTAAATAAATGATGTAAAGTTAAAGCAAATAGCATCTATCTAGGCGAATTAACGATTCACCAAATTGACTATTTGCTTACAAATGTACATATTGAGTATTATTAATAAAAAAGAGAAGACTTACGATCCGCATATGGGTAATAACTCGAAGGTCGGTTCTGCCATTGGTCGTACATCATTTGATTGACGAAAAGTATGCATAAAACGGTTATTATCAATATAACGAAAAATTTTTTGTGTGTTAGTTTTTCCATCTGAAAACAAGAAGTGCTCACATGAAATTCGGAGGTATTAAAATGATTGTATTCAGTTAATCTTATCTAATGGAATTATAAGCATACTCGTATACTGAGATAGCAACAGAAAGTATAAATGGTGAAGGGGAGTATAATGAAGAGTCCTAACCTCTAATGCCTCATGAATGTTGTTTTACTTCGAAAACACCGCAATATGGTCGCTACATTTCTGAGTTTTAGGTTAGTTGTGACCCATTCTGCATCCATGAGTCCTTTTTCCTCTCTTATTTTCGTTCTGTGTACATTTTTTTCGTTAAACTCTTTCGATGTTCCAGATAAACGTCAAACATGTGCCACCATATTGAAACACTGAACAGACGAAAAGTGACAGTAGCACTCTACGATACAATATCGAATCACGAAAGAAAGAGGTGGCGGAGGTAAAAATGGACTGAAAAAGAAATAAAATGATGTCATGGCAAATTAGTTAGAAATTAGCTTCCATTAAATAAATGCTTATTCCTTTACGAACAAATCAAATTGAATAAATGTTTTTTGCAATTAATCGATTTACATATTCGTGTCTCTATAAAATGCTTTGTATGTGTACTAAAATAGTAATAAATTACCTGCAATTTCCTTCTTTAATAAATTACAGTAATGCGTTTATTTCCAGCACATAGGTATAATAGATATGTACTTATTGGAATTTGGGTAAATATATATCTAACAATTTGTAGATAAACCTTTTAAAAATCGATGCTTAATTAAAAAAGTTTATGATAACAAGTGATGGATAACATTATTATGTGTATACTTTATAAATACAGTAATACCTCGACGTTACATGTCAGGTGTTTTAAGCTTAAAAGAAAAATAAGAACTAAATATTAAAATATATATACGTACTAAAAATTGTAATAAGTATACTTATAACTGCATTTAATGCTATAGTATTAGGGGTTATACCACCTTGAGATTTTCAAAAAATCGATTTTTTCTTTTTCGGCTATAAAAATTATTTATACTTTTAAGAATATTTTAAAAGTTAAATCACTTCAATATTCCAATTTTTTCCGAAGTTATAGCAATTAGAAGTGAGCGCGACAGAGAGTCGCTGATGCCGCACTG
>JAWQRP010002125.1:0-16530 GCA_033557875.1 Quadriops clusia | reverse complement strand
AGTCAGAGAATTCATCTGCTGGTTTATTCAATTAAATCTCAACCCCAATATTTAATCTGATAAGTGTCGTAGTTCTATTATTTTTGCTGGCCTCGTCAATACCTTCACAGTATATATACGGGTTTGGCACTGAATGGGTTAACTACCTTGTAGGGATGTTTAGCAAATATGTAATTGTTTATTTATTATTAAAATTGGTTCCAAAACTGTATTATCGAATTAGTTTAATTGTGTAGAATACATTCGGAAAGATTTTTTGCGTATTTGTATAATTTTGTCTTCAATTGTTTAATAGTTATATTATATTATCCTTTTTAGAGTTATATTCAACTTTGTATCTCTTTGTATCTTTTCTCTGTATTCCGTATTATTTCAATACTTTTTCCAGTCAGTTTTTCGGTTGTCTAGTAGACTTGTGTGGATAACTAGTATGTTTACTGTTACACTATGTAAACCAAGGAGAGATCATTTCTTGAGGTTACATCTAGGTGAGTGTTAGAACTTCCGTTGGTAATAAAGTACTTCTTCTTTACATTTCTTTATTAAACTTTTTATTAAAGGGAAATCATGTATAATTATTGTGTTTATTAAGTGCCATAATAAATGAAGGGGTTTTAGAACAATAACAAGAGATACTCAACCCAACCCATTGATCCTTGCAAGTCCAATTAGACGTGACTAATTCCTCTGATTAATTTATTAGGGGTGGCAATTAGGAAACTTGGATCGTAATATGTGCAAATACTCCAATGCGCCTACACAATAACCGCAAGCAAGATGATCAAACCGTCGAACACGTCAATACTAATTTGAATATGCTGAGCCTGAATGCATGTCAGCCGCGAAAGGCGTAGCGCGGTGGCCGTGTATATGTTAAATTGAATTCGAACCCTCTTGCAATAACATTTCCTTTGTGCTCCTCCAGCAAACTGCAATTTCATTATCGACCAAGTCTGAGCATTTTAGGATTTGCGGACGAACGCCACTGGATAATCGGGGCGTTAAGTTGGGGCACGTAGCTTGGAAATGTGCATTACAAGTCGCAGGCGACTTCGTAGCGAAACGCCGCCCCCAACTCTCACTTGTGATGTAAGGTTCGCGAGATAGTCGCGCCTTTATCGGGGGTTGCTTTTTATTGCTAATAAGTGCCAGTGCTCAGGCTGAAATACGCGACACTATGAGTTAGGATTTCTCTTGGGCTGTTTCAACGATTCGCTACAGTTCGGGAAATTCGCTGCAGTTCGAGCAATTCGCTACACAGTTTGAACAATTCGCTACAGTTTGAGAGATTCACTCCTCCGCGATTTTCCAAAACTTTTCACCGCGTTCGTGCAAAATTTAGCATTTCCCTGCTGCTGCGACGGACGTTTCATTAAAGCTGTACGATTTCAGCAGAACCCCATTTTGCGGACGCGTTATAAAAATCGCCGAGTATCCGAATACTTAATAGGTTTAGGGCATGAAACGGCTATTAATGAAGTTTTTCACCAGCTTCGCATCTTCTCGTTGTTGACGAGCATAATAAAGTTTTGGACCGCTTCAGGCGGCATAAATAAGTTTATTATTTCAAAGTTACGGCAACGATATTGCTTGTTATTAAATTATGGAAACCTTTTTATGCTTTATTGGGTTTGCTGTCAAGCGGCCTCTTGTGCTTGAAAGTTTTTAATGCAACAAGATGCAGTAGTTAAACTTTATGGAAAATTCTTCTTTAGGATTTTATATTTGTAACTTTTTATCAAACTTTCAGTACTACCTATGTTATATTGATAAGCAATCCTGATCCTCAGAGTGTTAAAAATTTATACCACGGAATAAACTTGTCCAAAGTATTTTATACGTTCCAGGCACTTAGACTTGACTTTTCCGAGCTACTTTATTATTGAAAATATATCTAGGAAAATGTATAGCGTTTTAGATAAGAACTTTTCCAACCTTATGCAGACATTCCTCGCCGCGGATCCCAGGGCTCGACTCGATCCCAAATTCTTTTTATCTCTCCACCTTCGCGCGCCTTTCTCCGGACGCGAAGCCGTTTTAAAATTCCCACATCGTTCGCGTTGCCGGGGGACGGCGCACCCGAGGCGCAAAGGAAACGGGAAATTGAGAATTTGAACTTAATGATATGTAAAATTATTAAGTTCGGGCACTGATCTATTTAAAAATTGGGTCACGTGCCGCCGCTGAATGCTAATCCCGAATTTCTCAACTCCAGCGACGGCACCTTTATGAAGTTCTCGGGGAAAATAAATTGTTTTCATTTTTCTCGGCCTGACAACAAGATTACAAACGGGCGAATTACATCAATGTAAGTCAAGTGTTTCAGGACGTGAGAATATACGCAGGAAGGCGTAAGCCTAATTTATAATTTCTCGAAGTCTACAGGTGTCGACGATCGCTGTTTTTACTACAGTTAATAATCAAAGCTCATAATTAAAGTAAAAGAATAATACCTACTTATCAATTACGCAAATTTGTTATTATTAATTAAATCAATTGAAAACAAACTCATGTTTTCTTTCATTAAAATTTAATTTAAATTTGATGCTGACAATGCGGGAATAGTCATGCACAATAAAAGCAAAATATTATCCCCGAATGAACACATAATTTCCGCCACTAGTATTATTTATGTATCATTAATATTTTAAACAGCTATTGATATTTATGAATGCAACATATTATGTCCATTGCAAATAAACATTACTTTATTAAAAATGCAAACTCTGCATTTGCGTCCCGTCCTTTAATAAATGTTGTTTGAATATTTTATATTTTTCATACTGTTACGTATGGAATCAGAAGCGATGCATACGATATGTTCAAAAGGAGGAAAAGATTATTTACTCCGGACAGATTGTGAGATTTATGCGCCGTAAATATGCGAAATATTAACGTACGGAAGTTCATTCGGCTACAACTGTATGAACAGTGTAACCTCTCTTTTTCATCCTTTGGAACATAAATCAACCTTTGCTTTTATTTTCGGGACAATATTGTTGGCCTCGCTTTCATTAAGCCCGTTTTTCCCGTTGCTTAATTTCCTGCGAGTACATTTATTTAGGCGCCCAAATGAAACTGTTTGTTTTATTTGGATACATCAGAGGCATAAAATTGGGTCGCCTGACGGTACCTAAAGCCGCACAAACATTTCCGTCATTTCTTAAAACAACGATTTCTTTGGCTTCATTTTATTTGCAGCAAAACGACCATAGTTTCTAATGAAGTAAATGCCAGCAGTATTTACAAGACCAGCACATTAGAGTGAGCGTATACGACAAGTTCAGTGCCTACATATAAATTTATTTCCTTTGATCTGATCTCTAGCAAACCAAACAAATTATTGCCCTCTTTAGCCTCTTGCCATCTTCAGCAGCTCTTCTGGAAGACGGCTCAGATACAGGTTTTGAAGTTGTACTTTCGCGGCTGCAGCGAATTTATTTTAATTCAGTAGTCAGCATGATGCGAACAGAAACGCAAAGGGTCCCTTAATTTGTGAATTAACCGTTCGATTTCACTTAAGCTCGTTGAATATAGTCATAGAGAGGCTTTCATATTTCGCGGGGGCGAAAAACCTTCATCGAATCAGCGAAAGCATGTTATCTGGGAATTTGGCGGTTAATTGCGCTTTCGAATGGGGCTTTACGACCTAAATTCCATTAAACCTTCATTTCATTTAAATTCATTTTCCTCGTGTATGGCTCTCCGCATATCCGCAGTAATTCCATTTTATTTCACTCATATGTTTCTATGAAAGTACTACGATAATAATTCGAAATGCAGATAACCATTTACCCCCTTTCATATACGTACATATGAATAAAGAGGAATCTTCACTTATCATAAATAGTGAATTATTAAAATTCCCCATTAGCATAACCAGCCGTAAACTCCCGCAAATAGAAATGCAAATAAAAGGATATACTAAAAAATATAGCAGTAAGATGCACAAGTTTCGCTGAGATCTTTATCGTAAAATATATTATTCCCAGGGGTGCGAAACCGAGCTTTTTACAGCGTAAAGTATTTAACTTTTCCTCTTTAGCCCCATTTTTCAGTTGGGACGCGTAGCTAGTCCCAATGCATGTTTAGGCTATTTATGGCCAAAACACGTTTATGGCAACGATGTATTTTCGGCTCCAACAATACGTTCATACCTATAAATCTCTTGCTTTTTCGCTGAAAGAGTCATAAGTCCGTCGCATTTACATATTTTGGATGTATACATAATAAACTTTTTTAAAAGTTTATATCCAGGAGTTTGGAACTCATTTTATTTATTATGTTGAAATCTCTGATTGTGTTCTGTGAATACTTTTAGTATACCTAATGAATGCATACGTATACTTTTTCTTAGGATTATGATTCATTTGACTGATTGATTATTTTTTTTTTGTTTTAGGGATTGAAGAAGCGTCAGTACAACTGCAGAGTCCGGAATCCGCGTCGTATATCACCCCAGGAAGTGAAGTTATACTGCGTTGTCATCTGGAAGCTTCAGGGGACGTACGCTTTGAATGGTTTCGGTGAGAAACTCGTTTGATATTTCCTGCTCTATAGAGTGGCACAATGGAAACAGTTGCTTGGAAGGGCAGCGCTCAGCTTAGTTCTCGTTATTCGAAGATGTTAGTCTAACAAACCAGAAAATTAAATTTAGTCCAAGCAAAAGTAATTTGTAATAACAATTTTAATTAAGTCGCCCGACGAAGAGTGGATCAAAAAAGCTTTGGTTAGATGGGAACACGACAATCACCATAAAACTGATGTGTACAGAATGTTTCCCTTGTGTTTTTCAATGGACGCAATTCTTTCTTTTTAATTACGAACAAAAGACGTAATCTGAATATTCTCGACGAAGCATCGTCTACAGCTTTACTTACTTTTTCTTCCTACCGAAAAAGACAAAACTCAAAAAATAACTCCAATTCATCAAAAAACAACATTTTAAACTGTATTCAGATTTAGAAATTCATTAATAACAAACAATTGATTTTGCTTTTTTCAGAAATGCTGACCGTCTAATCAAGACTGATAAAATAGACATTAAAAAGAAAAGACTCCACATAAAATCTGCGAGTCCATCAGATAATGGAATTTACAGATGCATTGCTCAAAATGAAGCGGGGACTCAAAATAGTATTAAGAATTTTGCACTAGCCGTCTCAGGTGGGTAATTAAAGAACAAAATGAATTTAAAATAATATAGTTGATCTGCAACACACTTACCTTTCAACAATGACTTTCAGGTGATCAAACTGCCTTAATACAAACAGTGCCGAATGACCAATTAGTGAAGAAAGGAGGGAGTGCCCACTTTGATTGTGTTTATCAAGACGGTGAAATAGAATGGTACTTCAAGGACCAAAGATTGACCTCTGACAACAGATTGACTTTGCAGACAAATGGGAGCTTGCAAATAGCAAACATTCAAGAATCTGACCAAGGGCTTTACAATTGCGTTGGAATCAAAGCTGAATCCTCAGAAGTGCCACAAAGTTACACAGCTGAATTGAAAATTGCCTGTAAGGATCCAATTATTAATTTTCTATTCAAATATTTTTATCATAACTGATTTATATTCTTACATTTTATATCTTTACATTTTATATCTTTACATTTTATATCTTTACATTTTATATCTTTACATTTTATATCTTTACATTTTATATCTTTACATTTTATATCTTTACATTTTATATCTTTACATTTTATATCCTTACATTTTACATCATAACATTACAACTTCAATTTTACAGACATCCACAATTTTACCAAAAGCTCCTTTGAACCGGTTTTACCCGAGGAACCAAAGGCTGTAATCGGAGAGGGATCACTTTTCCAATTAACTTGCTTAGAACCTAAAAGTTTACCACTAGGAAAAAAGTTTTGGTTAAAACCGAATGGACATACCGTCTCTGATAATGGAGAAATTAAGGTTGATGACGATGGCCGCTTGATTATCGAAAAGGTGAAAACAGAACACGCTGGTCAATACACATGTGTTGCTGAAAATATCGCAGGTCGTACTGAAAAAGTCTTAGATCTCGTGGTAACAAGTAAGTTTTCTTATAATTTCTTCTAATGCTAATTTTGACTTTCTTGTAATTAATAAATACTATTTAAAGCAAAACCGTCCATCACCACTGATCCCAGCAGCATAACCGTAGATGAAAATGAAATGTCCTTGCTGAAATGCGGTATAGAAACAAAATCAGAACCATACACTACAATCAGGTGGCGCAAAAGTGGGAAAATCCTCAAATTGGATGGTGAAAACGGTAGCCATCAAAGAATAAAAATGTTTAAACACAATGGCACCTTGCTTATTGGTTGGACTGCTACTTTCGACAGAGGTGAATACATCTGCGAAGTCGTGACAACAGGATTTGAACCAGTGCAGTCCAAACCTGCTACCATATCGGTAGTAGAAACTTTAAAGTTTGTGCCACCACCTGTTAGCAAAAAATTGGAATTAGGTAGTATTGCTAAAGTGCACTGCAAGGCTCAAGGAACCCCGCCTCCTATAGTTCACTGGGAAAAAGAAGGCTTAGGAGCTGATGGACTACCAAATCACATTTCTGATATGAATGGCACTCTACATTTTAATGGAGTTTTAGTAGAGGACAAAGGAAAATACATTTGTACTGCAAGCAATAGCCAAGGTGTAATAAATGCTACAATCAATATTGAAGTTGTGGGTAAGATATGGTTATGGTTTAATTTTTTTGATGTGATTTTAATACTTTAATTTATAATAAACTGGCGTCCAAAATTAAAGAAACACTTACGAGCGAGCAAATATTTCGGTCATTTTCAAAACTGTGTGTTATCGTTAATACCCTTGATGTGATAGCAGTTTTTATACGATCTTGCAAATTCGTAAATTTCAGCATCATTTATGAACGAAATTCACCTTGTAAAAAAAAAGTTAGTTTATGGAAAAATAAACTCAATGGCATTAGAAATGATATTATAAGATTTTTTTAAGTCGTAGACTAAATGCATATTGCTCTTTGCTAAGTTATGACAGTTAAAAATCAAGCATGTGATTTTTCTTTATTTGTCAATAACTCTGCTAAAAATTGTCATAGAATGATGAATTAAAGTGGACTTGATAAAGAAACGACCACACTACAAAAAGCATGTGAAGAAATTAATCGAAAAAAATTATTGGAGTCCGGTTCCTGTTTAAATTTTGAGAAATTTTCATTAAAATTTTTATTTCTCGTTTCTCACATAAAAAAGGTTTTCTTTTAAAAATAGAAACTTTTTGCTTACAGCACCAAAAAGTAGATAGTTTTTCCATAAAAATGATGTCCATAACATTTTCTTATGATCAGTTTTCTCGGAGATACACAGTTTTGAAAATGCCCGTAATAATTACTCGCTCGTAGATGTTCCTTCAATTTTGGACGCCAGTTTATTTTTAAAAAAATGGAAAAAAAATTAAAATACTTTAATAATTTTTTCAGTCGCCCCTAAGTTTAGTGTCCTCCCCAAAAACCCAACAGAAGCTATAGAAGGATTCTCTATTATGATGGATTGTCTTGTGGAAGGCGATCCGACACCTACTATCCAGTGGGACAAAAATTTTAAACTGAGTGATTTTGATCACTCTAGGTTCCAAGTTCTAGAAAACGGCACTTTGTTCATTAGTGAAGTCAGAAGGGAAGATGAAAATAATTATGGATGCACCGCTGGTAGTAGTGCAGGTCTTAATAGAAAGGAAGTTAGACTAATTGTTCATAGTAAGTACAATTACAAGTTTATGCTTCAGTATTTTTGATCAATTTTCAAA
The DNA here is from genome assembly GCA_033557875.1 of Quadriops clusia. NCBI lineage: Eukaryota > Metazoa > Arthropoda > Insecta > Coleoptera > Hydrophilidae > Quadriops > Quadriops clusia. The sequence continues at coordinate 8,732 of JAWQRP010002125.1, read as the reverse complement.
TGATTTAATCTTTATTGAAATCTTTTCAGCAAGAGAAGGTTACCACCCAAGCGACACCGATGAAGAAGGCTCAACTGTAACCAAAGCAGTTCTTATTACAATGTCAGTAGCTGGAGCCTACATAATATTAGTAGTTGGCTTAATGGTATGGTGTAGATACCGTAGGAGATCCAGAAAATTACCAATGAATGACGGTAAGTAGCCATATAATTATTTTTTTTTAATTATCCTATGTTCCCATTCTAACTAAAAATTATAATCTATTAATATTACAGCTTCCAAAACAGAAAATGGTGAAGTAGATCACACAGAACTTAAAGAAGCTACAGCGAATGGAGACGGTCCAGGTCCATCAAAGATTGCTAATGGTAACCTCGAAAACCATAAAGAAGGGCAGAAAAGTGATGGAGCTGAAACAACACATTCCCAAGGATCTGGTCATTCTAAAAAATCCAAATCTAGTTACGACAAACTCGCATTGTCCAGAACAAATTTAAGGGACATTAAAATGATTGGACGAGGAGAGTTTGGAGACGTGATGATAGCCAAAATTTCAAAGAATATCCTAATATTAAACAAAGATGAAAAACAAAATTCTGCTCCCACAACACCTACTGAAGAGAAAGATTTATATGTAATGGTGAAATCATTAATGCACATAAAAGACGAAAATTGTCTCGCAGAATTCAAGAGAGAGCTAGATATGTTCACAAAATTGTCACATGAAAACATAACGAAATTGTTTGGATTGTGCAGGGAGGCTGAGCCACATTACATGATTCTAGAAACCACAGATTGGGGAGATTTAAAACAATTTTTGGTTGCCACCCAAAAAGGTACATCGCCAAGCTTAACACCAGTCCAGTCTTTAGGAATCATCCATCAACTCGCTAGAGGAATGGACCACATTTCTGCAGCAAGAATGGTCCATAAGGATTTGGGAGCGAGAAATTGCCTAGTCACATCAACATTGATTGCCAAAGTTGGCCTTCCTCGATTGACCCGAGATCCATACAGTCAAGAGTACTGTAAGCACATGAATCAGATAATACCACTGCGTTGGTTGCCATATGAAGCTGTTTACGAAGATGAATACTCTACAAAGAGTGATGTTTATTCGTTTGGAGTACTAATTTCTGAAATATTCCACCAAGGAGAATTACCTTTCCCTAAATTGAACGATAATAGTGTTTTAAGTAAGTTGAAAGAGAAATGTCTCGAGTGGAAACCACATAAGGATTGCCCAGAAACACTCCAAAAGATTCAGGTATCTATTCTGATTTACTTATTTCTGTTTAAATATCTGAATAAGAAACTATGATTTCCTTTCTTACCTGTTAAAATGTTATACTAATTCTTCTTTTTTCTCTAGATAAATTGTTGGGACATTAACCCTGAGAACCGACCAACATTCACAGAAGTAACTAAAGATGTCAACGAAATCCTGAAGTCAATGTAAATATGTTAAATTCCTTATAATTAGTCATTCAAACCAAATTTAGGTTACGTAATTAATTATATAAAAACCAATTAAATTGTTTGAAAGCTTCCATTTAATTGATATATAATATATATAAATAAAGAAATTCATTTGCCTTAATCGCCCTGTTATAAAATTGTATGTATTTAATGTTTAACTATAATAATTATTATTTCAGTCTGTATTATTTATTGTATGTATTAAGTCAAAAATATGAAGGAACCGCTCAAGCACAAAATACGACCAAACATTAATCTCACTTAACTATCAAAACCGAAACGTATTTTGCCCTTTCTGTAGCTTCTTCATTAGACTGCTGTATAAAAAAAACGTTTGTACATATCTTTATTTTAAGAGAAATTAATTTTAAGAGGCATATCATTATTCTAGTTTGTAATTTATAGGACTTAACATGTACATTGACGTTTCTAGCCACTATTCACTGCCAATCAGAGTGTACTCTCTTTATTTCCGGTACACTCTCCTAATAATCCATGCAATCAATTATATGTGAAACACCTCTCTATTCAATAGAATGGTGTAAACTTACTGTGTATTTATTGTGAATGTTTAACGACATACTTAAACAACGTAAAACTTGTTACATCACACTTTTTTTAAAGTATCTTAATAATTGATGTGCAATTTTACCTCTAACGCAGGTGTTCACATATATTAAATTTATCCAAAAAAGCTTGTTAAGAGAAAGCTCTGCATTATTGCACTTTTTGTACATTAGATATAGTGAGAGCGCAGCATTAAGGATTTGATAATTAAAGACGAACGAGTCCATTACAACTATAAGGAAAATGATCTAATTGTATATTAATGTTTCTAAATATGACTTTTTCTACCATAGTTAGTAGATTAGATTTTTTTGAACATGATCTTTTCTTAAATATTTGTACTTAACAATATTATATAAGACATGGAAATGAATCATTTCAACTGTATCGAAGGATGTACTCATTAAATGTATAAATTAAAACTCTGTCCATATAACTTACAACTAGCCATGTAGCTTTTTATAATGATTTTGTATTGTAATGTCCATTTTATATATTTATGCATAATCATCATTTGTGATATGTATTCTAAATTGAAAATATACGACTGTGTCCAATTTTCAAACACTCTTATTGCATCCTTTTCTATTATTGATGATTTAATTGGCTTGATAAAATTTTACATATTTTAAAAACTTGTTTTATAACTCACAGAACAAAGTTAACATATTGAAAGTGTGTCACATTGATATCGAACTAAAAAAGCGTACACCCTCCGTCTAAAAAATTACTGCAATGTATAAAGACAAAACACAAATCATTGATAAATATTGACAAAAATCACTTATATATTTGCAACTTAGTTTCTGGTTTATATCATCATTCATCACCAGAGGCAAGTGTTTTTAAGAAATTTTTTTTCCTTCGAGCATATTTAATAATGTCTTTGCAATGTTCAATTTGATGCAATTTTCAATAATCATTCAATTGATGTAGAAAGTATTTTGAGATCATGTTTTGTAGACCAAGTTTTTCAATTAAAATGCGATGAATTGTTGTGTTCGGTATTCCAAGTTTCATTTCTACGAATCTTACTGTAGAGTTTTTGGTAACTCTCATAAAATAAAATACTTTTTCAATGATTTCGTCAACAATCATTTCAGATCATTCACATTTTCTCTACTGGCTTTAAATCATCGATGATGTTCAAAAACTTGATTTTTTAATTACAATTAATTATCACCTTAAGTGATTTTAAAATATTCCAACGTTTCTATCAATTTAAATATAAAGCAAAGGGAAGGGAATTAGTTAGATGAATTTAGAGACAGTTAATGAAAATTTGACAATTGACTGAAGAAGAGAGGTAAGGCATAATATGCCTATAGAATGCAATGGGAAAATTGAAACTTATAAGGATACATGTTTATTATTCAATTGATTATAATGAAATTTGAACACTTTTTAAAATTCTTCATTGTCTATATCCGTATCATTTTACATTTTCGATTAGATGCCTAGTATAGTGTTTTTTTAAAGTAAAATTAGTGTATTCTTTTTTCGTGGTCTAAATTTTAATTAAATTATAATAGAAATTTCAAAAAGCTGACTTGATGTACAAATTTTCATCGGTTGAAAAATAAACTTGTTATTTTCAAGTGTTCTACCACTTGGGTATTAAAAAAGATTAACAAAAAATACACATAATTTTAAATTCACATTTATACTTTGTATAAATAATATTTAATAGAATTATGGTATTTTAATAAGTTTTTGAAGCTAATTTATTACCACAATAACCCAAATAATTGCCCTTATTACATTACCGAACAGAAACGAAATCATTTGCTTATAAATATATGTTTATTAGGTTCAATATAAAATAAAGTAACTAAGACTTAATACATTCCAGATGAAAAAAAAAACTTAAATTAATTTTTTTATAATTGAAAATCCAATGCCACGATTTTTTCTTTAGTGGATGAAGACTTGATTTTACAACCAACTAAAAATCAGGTGCTCTTTGTTACTTGTGGATTTCGTACAATCAAAATAACTGAATCGCCTCGGAGAAACATTTTTGAAATAAACCGATCCTTGTTGACGGCTTTCGCTTTCCTCTTGCCCTTTCCTGTTCTCGGAAGTTCTGTCCACATTTCCTTTACGTTTTCTAAGACCATATTACAGTGCCTGTCAAAGGCCTTTACTCTCCCCAATAGTTTTTTGTTGTTTCTGCAGTTAATCAGTACTTGAGTGTTATTTCTGACGGATTGAGTTAACACAGACAACGGTCCAGTGTTGAATTCTTCTTCTTCGCGAGATTGTAACTCTTCTGCGCTCATCTCGGACTTGGGTTTTTGAATACTAGTCATTTTGAATGGGAAATAATGTCTATATGCACTAGAAATTTAGAAAATTGGGCTTTAAACGTTGACGTTTGTCAAACTCAACATAACCTAAAATGCCGGCGTGCTGCGTGAAGTTAGATATCGTTGAGTTAGATCACTGTCAACTGTCGTTGATCACTGTTAAATAGTGGTTAGATGACATTTAGTTCTTCTTCTCCTTTGATTTCCCAACTGGGATGGCACCGATTCGCAAACCTTTTAGTTGTAATTTTTGGTTTTTAATCGTGATTATTAATCCAATTCCCAGTATCGATTTTTTAAATCCAAAATAAGCAAATTTGTTTTTAAATTCAATATATTAATTTTTAATTATTAATAAATCAATAGTGATCAAAACATTATGATGCTCAGCAAAGAGATAATATACGTATTATAAATTATATAAAAATGCGAAATGAATTGTGCCCTATAGTCTATACACGTGTAGTTAACGAACATGTGACGTCACGCACCGAGCGTTCAGTGCCTGTTCAAATAGAACATAATTGTAGAGAAATATTTGAACCTAACTTATTCTAATATTTTTTTGTGTTTTTTTTGGAAATATAAGAAACGAATACTAGACATTGAATAAATTTATACGACCCTATTACCGGTGGAAAGCCAATAAAAATTTACCAAACAACAACAACCGAATAATATCATACAGTGTACGCTGTACTTTATAAAATAAAGAGGAAGAAGTTTGACGTCTTAACTTCATTCGCACCAGGGTAAACGGGTAGTCTCAATGGAGAAGTTGCACGGTATCTGGCTAAGAGTGGAATCATAAACTACATTAAAAAATATTTGATACCTGTTTCGCCTTTTTGCAATCTGAGCCTTATTGATGCCATAAAAATTAATTGAAAGTGTCGTTTGACTCTATACTATTTCAAATATTTTATATAATATGATGTCACGTCATTGGGCATGTGCATAGAGATGATGATAAGAAAGAAACCTGTAATTTACCTTTGAACGCCTTAGGATTAGCATTGAGCATAAGCGCCATCTATAAATGGGGACCTGCATTTAAATATCAAAGTATAACGTCATAATACATCATCATCACTGCCGCGAAAGTATTAAAACTTTTTGGCCAAATTATAAAATATCTGTCCACTGGATTTTGTTTTCCTTATAGAAATATCATTTTGTGGAATTGTTGAATATAATGTTCTAGTTTTCCACATTAAATTTTTTTGATCCATCTTCTCCATTCCGTTTCCCGCCAAGCCTGTACTTTCTGACCCGTGGGGATGCGCAACCCTAGTAACACAGGACATCCTCCGTTGTCCCTTAAATATACATGGGACGTCCGGCATATAAAATGTGCAACAAAAGACATACGAGGGATGTCCTGTGTTACTTGGGAAGGGACCAAAACAAAGTAGTTCCAAGGCAATGCTGTCAGACGGTTTAGTGTTTTCACCAGGATCTTTAGTTTTATCAAGTTTTTCCGGTTTTAATGTATGCCATTTGTGTCAGTTGGCAATCTTTTATTTCACGTAAATCGGGCCGGGAGAGATGCGCAATGGTATATAACCATTGAATATATAGAGTATATAAAGAAGGCTAATCCCCATATTAAATTATGTCTCAGATTAATGGCGTTTTGCACCTGTTGCCATCTATGGTCCAACGCCGTTAGTAAAGTAATATTAACCTCAATGATAGAGGGCACTAACAAATATATCGGTCATTTAAAACGCAACATAACCTAGTTCTTGGAACAATTGTCAAATTTGACAAACACTTCGTGCAGTTTGCATATGAAATCCGCTGACACTGAATGCTATTTTTGATTGTTCTGTCAGAAAGAGATGTTTTGTGAATTGTTCAGAAAGCTATCTGTAAAACGTTTATACCAACCATACTTTGCATTATCAAGTTTCGCTAATCACCGCTGTGCGCCACCACTTTCGCCTAGACAACAAAAGGTGGAGTTTCTCGTCTATAGGATTGGCCTTCTTTATATACTCTATATTCAATGATATAACTATACAAAACTGGCGACATCAAAATCTATGTAAAAAAAACGAAGTGAACCAACCCGTTAACCCTGCTCGCACGGTCTACATGCATGGAGAAAATCGAGCACGTTCGGAGGATGTGCCCCGAATGAAATCGAACATAGCCGATCGAGCGCACTCCGAGCTTCAACTAAAATACACCGGGGCCAATAGAGCTCGCTTGGAGCGTTTAGAGCGCCATCTCGAATGCACCCATAGTTAAACTTCAAACTTCAAAGGTTCGAAGTTTACCGTTGTGTTTACCTTAGTCAGATATCTGTGCCCTAGTGTATAGTACAAGTACTATCGTACACACGTGCAGAAAAGTGAGGTTAATTTTAAATTATAAGTTGTTCATTCGTCATTCCAAAGTTTTCTCCACATTTTAATAGTATGGAGTCAACAAAATTGTTTCCAACTTTGTCTAAAAATGTTCTTTTAATGCACGTAAGTTAGTTTTAATATTGTTCTTTGTGGACTCCTATACATTAATATAAATGACCCATTTTCAGGTAAAACATGGAAGTAAAATGAGGAATTTATTAACTTTTGCAGACGCAAATTTTTCAAAACACAGTGCTATTATGTGGATTGGTGTCGGAAAAAGTGTAAATAAAGCAGTTTCTTGCTCAGAAGTATTTAAAAGGAACAAAGGAGACATCCGTGAGGAAATAAAGATATCGTACTCAAGGTAATAAAAATGTATATATGTAATATAAATTTATTACTTAAATATTATGAAACATTATTAGGAATCTGTTCATCAATAAAATTTTATAGCATTATTAAATTTTGGCTTATTGAAATTTTTGAAACGTAAAGTACTGTTTTTTATAGCACAGGATCATAGTCAACTGAAGCATTTATTCAATAATGTTACCCAAATCAGTAGCATAAGTCCATATTTGTAAATTAATTCTGTGTAGGAATTTAGTTGAAAATCGAAGATAATTTTACCATTCGAAACAAGTAACATCAGATTAATTTGACAAAAAATATATATTATTATTGATAAAAATTATTTATTTCGTTCCATGTGTTCGTTTTGATGTTTATTTTTTTATTTATTTAAACAGGAAGTTGAAGTGTTGTAACCATTGCTTTGAAACAATTTTTATTTAATTTATTCTGCTAATGCTGAAATAAAAATAAATCATGTATTTGTGTTATCAAGATAATTTTCTCTCGGCGGCGAGATATAATATTACACATTTACATTATACTCAAGTCCTAAGACTAAAGACATATGTCTATAAAAAAACTGAAGTATTGATATATTGTGTCTGTCACGTTAAATCCATGTGAAAATTTGAGGCACTTTTCCGTTCTATTTCATCCGTTTGTAGGCATTTGTAGAGCAATATGAATATATTTTGTCATTTACAAAAAATCATTTTGAAATGCAATTACAAAAACCACATTAATGGTTTTGATGTGAGTGGTACAATATTAAAAATTTACTTTCGTCATTGAGAATTATTTGATTTTTTTTGACAGTAACTTTTGTATACTTTAGCTACATTCATGTCTTCAGACAAAATTAAAATATTACTTAGTAAACATTAAAACAGAGAATCTTATAAACATTAAAGTAGATAATCTTAAAAATCACATCATGCAAGACCATTAAGTTACATTTAAAATGTAATATTCTATTTTGTAGATCTGACGATGGAAAGAAACAACCTACTATTCATATACTTTTGCACCGAAAGAATAAATCTTTGGGCCCACATTCTTCAGTTAAGAAGTAGTTACAAAATAAACGTGATAAAAATAGTTTAATAAAGCTTTATTTAAATAAATAAAAGTTTTTATTTAGCATGAGCTTGAGCTTTACGCATTTGTGTCAAGATGTTGGATAATTCTTCACGCTTCCTCTTACCACGGATGTGTGTCCCCAATCGACGTTTCAAGAACTTTAAAGCTCGTTTATCCTTCGATACTTTAAGCAATTCCATGGCCCTCTTTTCGTACGGAGCATGACCACAAACCTCCCTTATCAAATCCCTTACGAACTTGGTATGCTTAGTTTGTGTACCTTTTAGCCTAGCTGGTGTAACCTTTATAGTTTTCTCTGGAAGAGGAGTGGTCTTGTGACCTTTTTGTAAGCCTACTGCGATTTCATATCGTGGTGCCATACTGAAAAAAGTGAGGTTATGGCACATTATAAAAAATAAGTTTAGCTATTGTTTGAATTTGACAATAAATGAATTTTAAAATAAATATGGAGTGGTCTCCACTCGACTTTCTCGCAAGTTTCTAAGTTGCACTAGACATGATAAGACAGATTCACATTAGGATTCAGAACGATTTTTGAATAATTTTATTATACACACATGCA
>JAWQRP010002124.1:0-16533 GCA_033557875.1 Quadriops clusia | reverse complement strand
CTTTGTTGTGATGCAATTAATTATTTAATTGATTGGGCCCAAACTTTGTTATTACAAAATGTTAGTGTTTAAATTGACTTATGATGTTTATTGGTCGACCATAATGGATTTGTGTGTGTGTGTGTGAGAGAGAGAGAGAGCCAAACGAAATTATCCTCCCCCTATTGTCACCTCTGGAGTTCATCGAAACAACCAAAGCAAACTAACGCAGGACTGGTGAAAGGAACGAGTCACTAGCGACCCCTATTCTCTAACTACTGAATTGAATGAAACTAATAAAAGAAGAAAACCAATATTCTTAGCCTGTATTGTGTCCCACGCCTGGCGACGGCAGCCAACGAATCCAAAATCCCAGAAGAATGGTGTTGAAGATATTCCCAAAGACACTGAACAACTGATCACAATTGCCTGGCGACGGCAGCCAACGATCAAGCGAACTTGCGGAGATTTTTTCCAAAGTCGGCGAACCTGTTTCCCATTAGGGCGACCTTGACCGTTTTTCCTCTAGCCGTTCTTTGAATAGGGACGTCGTTGGGACCATGCTTCGTATTTTGAACATCTGTTCTTCGGGCGCTCTTGACACTGGAAATATTTTCCAGACTTTTTTGATGACATATGGCGCGGGCAACATCTCCACATTTTGATAAGGCCCTAATTGACAAGGATTGCATAGCCTATCTTCATACTGTCACAATACTTTGTACAGTCGACCAATTAATAAAACATACACACCTATAGTATAAGCGACCAGTGCGTGTGTATTTCTCTATAGACATGAATGTCAGGCTGCCTAAAACCGTAGGTGTTGTATTTTATCCCTTAGCCGATTCTGATTGAGACTTTCTAAAACTTCCGTCCTTCCTTTTTTCTTACAAATGGTCCTTATTTCGCAACACACCTCTGTTTCTTTAACGGTTTTTACTGAAGATTAAAAATCAAAATCCTGAACAGATCTTATATTAATTGTAGCATAATACGAAATTACATTTAGTTATAACCCTATTTTCAAGTTTGCGTATAATTCACTTAGATGCCTATTAAAATGGTCGTGACATTCCTCACACAATTTTAATACAATAATAACCACTTGAAATTTCTTAATGCTACTCGGTGTGGCCGTCGTAATTTGTTGATTCTTACCTAATTTTAAACTAAAACCATTGTAAAACATCATAAATAAAGTCATGACTTTAAAACTTATTTCTTGCAGTCGCCGCTCTACCTGATTAAGAACAAGTATTAGGTACTACTACATAGTTTAAAATTAATTAAATCAGGCATCAACGTTTATTATTGTTACACCTATTTTTAAAGCCCACACGTGTCATGGGTGTTTGAGTAGGGAGCAAAACTCGCCAATCAAATAATTCGTAACATTTTCCGATACCGGATCGTCGATTTTCGAAACACTTCGGCTTTGTCATTTGGAAATCATAACCTAAAATTTGACTGCTGTCAAAAGTCTTTAATATTCGAATATATTTTATAAATTTAGGCCGTTCACTAAAACTAAGTGAAACTATTCAATAAATAAAATGTGACTACCCACTATTTTTATTTTTTCAAGTGCACGAATGTAAACCCTAACCTTGTGTAAAGATGGCATTGAATTTGTTAATTTATTGCACCAGAAGGTGCTCCAAGAGGATTATCTATAGTAACAAATGCAATTACAGGTGTGTATGTTACATCACAATCTTATTTCACTTCTTCAGATGCATATTTAAAATTGTTGTTGAAAATTAATTCCATTAAATCTTATCTTGCGTTTATGTTTCAGATTGTTAAACACAAAAGCAGACCAATGCAACCCGGCAGTAAAAAAAATTGAAGAAAAGCCAAAGAGTCAAGTTGTAAAATTTTATTTGCTTCGGAGGTTCATGAAATACCTTCAGAATTATGATGTTCACCTTAAGAAAACATTTCCTAAAGCTATGCAAATATATCAGGTTTTTATGGATGGTGTTCGATTCTTCTATTTGGATTTAAAGCACTATGTTAAAATAATAAAGATTGTATACACTTCACCTGCTGTTGCTCCTTTGCAAAAATTGACGAGAAATGAAATAGAAATTTATCATCAACTACCTAAAGATATCTTTAAAGTAGGCCCAATAATACTGTTCTCAGCGGTTCCTTTTTCTCTCTACCTCATCTTACCATTGATTTACTTGTTTCCAAGACAGTTATTGACTTCACACTTTTGGACATTGCAACAAAAATCTGAATTCAAAGTAATAATACTTAAAGAAAGACTGATCCACAACAGACCTGTTTTCAGGCATTTGCAGTTACACCTAAGAAATCTAAAAGGACGCAAGTATTATGACGAATGGGCTATCATTTTAGGACAATTAGGTAGCGGTATTCAACCAACAGTAGAACAAATTTTAGAAGTTAAACCATTATTTACTAAACTTCCATATCGCCTAAACTATTTGAGTGGAAATCATGTAGTAAGTTTTTACTCTCATTTGGTTTAAAATATTATACTCCCTCTGTATGAATTTAAGAGTCCCATTTCAATACAACTTTGTGTATAAAATGAGACTCTTATTTTCCGACAGAGGTAGTACATATTAGTTTTTATAATATTGGTTATAACAATGTGTATTAATTTTCAGAAACATTTGTCAAAAATGCATCGAACCTTTTTTCTATTGCGAAGAAGAAGTCTTCGTGACAGAGCTTTAGTTCTAAAAGCAATGGACAATGCAATTATAAAAGAAGGTGGAGTACACAACATGCATTTAGATGCTTTACGACATGCTTGTTACATTAGAGGTGAGTACACCCATCTTCATCTTAAATGCCTCTAGAGAGAGATGAAAGATTATTCAAGCGTCCTTTCGTGCAAGCAAACCTATGGTAAATTTGATATCCCATATTAATCTTATAAAATACTCTACCTCTTTCCAAGAAGCATTTGATTTTAAAAGACAGTACATACACAGATAGATTTTTAATGTTTAAAATATCATTCCTAGGTTTGAATCCATCAAATATGAAAAATGAAGATATGATCGATTGGCTAAATCAATGGATTAAAGTGTCAGAATCCGTGGATGCTGACAGTTATTCTTTACTTCTTCATTGCCCAATTTTGTTAGGCTATAATCAACCCAGCAACTGGACTTTAATTTATCCTTACAGAGAATAGCAATTACTGAATTTTGCACTTGATGTGACTTATGTGAATGTGATAAAATAGATTAAGAATGTTTTTTGTTTTAAAATTGTTATACATATTTAAAATTTTATGTAAAATTGGAAGTAATTTAACAAAACAAAGGAAAATTAGTGTTTATTCTAATATAAGTAATGTAATGCTTCTCATTTTATGCAGATTGAAGGAATTCCAAAGGAATGTTTTCAATATTAAGCAATTGAATACTTTTTGGCTATAAAAAAATTAAGTATAATTAAATTAAGTTATAATTTTTTTTAAATATTTATTATTGTTGGAAAAACGACCATAAATTTATATATGTACTGTTTTCATTTATTTTTAAGTTTTATTTTATTATAATTTAAAGTTTTGTTTTTTTGTTGTGCTTTAGATTTATAGTATACTTCTGTAATGAAGTTGTAAATACATGTAATAAATTAAACTTATTCTTTAATTATATTTTTTATGGAATTGTACATAAAAGCACATAAATGAAATATTGAAAACAACAATTTTTCAATAACTAATTACACATCAAATTAAATAGAACAAAGTAGTGATGAAGAAGAAACTAAAACGAAAAAAGTGAATATTGACTGATTTTAATAATTAAATCAAACTTAAACCAGTGTTAATATTCAAGCAATATATCCTATTTATGAAAATTTAGTAGAATAATTGGATATTTTTGAAATGGAAACTAAAGTTTGTAAGGCAGAAGGATCTGATTTAGAGCCCTTTGCAGAGATGAAATTAGAAGAGCATAATGTAAAACTTTGCAATAATAAAAGTGTGGTGCCATTAATGGATGGAAACGTCCAATTTGAAAAATCACCAGCAGTACACTCATGTGGTAAAATTAAAATAAATCTGACAAAATCTTTGCCTTTGTTATCACCAAAGATGAATTTCAACCAGAAGCAATCTTCAGAAAAAAAAGATAATTCCGTTAACTTGAAGTACATATTAGGTCAGCCACTTCCACCTGGCGAAGAACCTAGACTTAAACCTGCTTTGTTAGGGTGTAAACTAGTGCAATTACCAACTGTAAGAAAAAGCCATGAGCTGACGGGTTTGTGTACTATTTCATAATTATATTTCAGGGGAATGACACTGTTTCATAGGTAAAAATAATCCATCCAGAAATAAATAAATAAATATTTTAGAGACAAGTGTGCCCTTTATTATAATTTGTTATTAAAACCTAGAAGGACAATTATCACTTTATTTTTAATTAATAACGATTAGCAAAATATAAGAATTCAGGTACAGTAAATAGTTGAAGGTGTCCGAAATGGAAGAACGAAACTTTGCCATTTCTTTGGAATAAATGTACTCTGAGAAAAATTAAATGTCCGTTTTTTGTTGACCGGGCATATCGTTGTGCTATTTTAGCCTATATTAGTACCCTGCTGTATTTACGGATCAAACTACGACCCTTCTGTACAAACGATATGCGCGGCCAACAAAAAATGGACATTTAATTGTTCTTCGAGTGTACATGAATTGAAACTAAATTTTGGCATAATTACATATCCGATCCGTACCTGCTTCAAGACGCTCATTACCTCTTTGTCAGAAAATCGTACATCCAATAATCGTAATTTAGTAACATCCTCTTTCAAATATCAAATAACACAATTCCTCTTCCATCACGTTTTTGAACAGTGAACATAACTTTCAAGAGATAAGATTGAAATAAAATTTTGCCCGTTTACTGAACCTAAATTTAGTCATTTACTTATTAGAAAAATGATGGTTTTTATATTATCAAGCTCCAACTGTGGTGGTTAACTAAATTAATTCTAATCCCATTGTTCAAAACAATATTTAATGGAAATTTATCACCCCCTGCACACCTTGCAAATTACCAGTATTTTCATCTATATCATAGATTAAGCTTGGAATCTAAACCTTCCAGTTATTGTTTCAAAATACCATGCTCATTTAACTTTGAAATTCCCACCTTATGGTCCTTTGGCCAAACAGGTTTTCCAAAATTTTTTTTATATGTTTTGATCAAACATTAATATATTAAAACAAATGGACATTTTTATAAACATATTTTATTGTTACTTATAGTACAATTACTTCTTTTTTGGAGCAGCTTTAGCTGTCTTTTCTCCTTTTTTGGGCTTAGGTTTGTCTCCACCCTTTGCCATCTTTTTTTTTCCATACAAGGTACCATCCCTGCTGGCAGCTTTCTTGAGGTTGAAGAAGGCTAAAGTGCGGACCTTATTCCTTCGTGACCTAGCCCGGCGAAGCTTAAACCTGTCAAAGTCAGACAAAGTGGCCCTCTGTAACAAGCAATAATAATATTAATACAAAGTGCCAAATAGATTTTTCAGACAATATTTTATAGAAATATCAGTTAAATATGCAATTGGCTTCATTTATGTGTCAGCCGGCAATTCCTATCAAACATGGATCATCATAGTGTCTCAGTAATAAAAAATAATGATACATTGAAGCAAGGTGAGCCTAAATAACTTGCATGAGAGATTGCAGAAAAAAAGGAAATTCAAGTTTAAAATTTTGATCAATATTTAAAACATTTTTAGTTAGTAAATAATTAAATAAATATGGTATTGATTTAAATAAAATATTATAATTTTAGTTATAACAAAACAGCAAAAATAATCAAAAGGTTAAAAGAAACCTGAATTATAAACAAATATTTCTTGAAATGAAGACAAAAGAGTATATAAAATAATCTATTGAATTGTTATATATAATTACATTCTCTGTTAAGTTAAGAACACAAATTATTTACTTTTACAAGAACTGCTTTCGGGATACTATCATATATAGCAAAAATATCATATAGGATATCATAAAGGATTTATAAATTTCAAGTCTACAACCAGAAAAAATTGCTAAAACTAAGCTTATTGCACTGGTCAATTTCATGTTCATAGTATATAATTCAGTATTATTAAAAGGAAGATGTACTATCAACAAAATGAATTTTTTGATAAGGTTAATTTGATATCTTTTTTATTCGCAGTTTAAAGAAAAACTTACAATTTGTAACAAAATGGAAGAAAACATAAAACCATGATTAACTATCTTAATCATATGGTTAAGATATATTCACACACGTCCGGCACGTCACAAGGACGGCAATGGTTTTTACTATTCGTTTGTTTTCAAACCGATCTTGTCGCAGTAGAGGTCCCGAAATATGAGGCATTTTTGCGTGTCAGTTCGGGACCTAAACTGCGACAGGAGATAATAACAAGATCGGTATGAATAGAGATGGAAAGTAAAATGCCGGTGGCGTCACTGTGGTATGCCGGACGTGCGTAAATACAACTTTAGCCGACTAAATTCTAAAGAAACAGTACCTTTTCTTTCGCAGCAACTTTTCTTGCCCACATGGATTCTTGCCATTTCTTGTCAATTTCACCCTCCTTCCATGCTTTGCGAACAACCCTTGTAGAGGCTGTGAAAGGGAATTTTAGTCTGAATTTGGTTAGGTGAAGTTGGTTCAACCTGATCTGACCACGGGGTACCTTAGTTTCAGGTCCATCAACCAGTACCTGTAACAAACATTTGTATTTTTTATAAACAAATATAAAGGCTTCTTAAAAAATTTTAGCATTAAGTAAATTTCAGAAAAGATGATAACTTCATATATGTATCAGTCGGCAATTCCTATCAAGTTAGGATCATCATAAAAAGCAGTAAATCTGCACCAACATAAATAAAATTGTTTTTGCATTGTCCCACTTTAATCCAGTCACGTGAGGCGATTATCGCCTAACACCACTTTTAAGTTTACTGTTAAATTCACAAACAATTCATTAATTATGCTAGCATAAACCTTGACGTTTTTAATTAGGTGGCCAAAGGAAAATTATCAATCAGTATAACCTAAATTGTAACTCACACAACATTGTCTTTCTTGACGTTTTTGGTTTATTTGCGGTAATACTTGTTGATTAGGTATCAGTAGCACTGTGACAAGCACGCAAACCACCAACAATCACAGATCGTTAAAGTTTATTATATCCATCAACTGGTTCACTTTTTTGATTTTTCCCATCGAATTTAGTAAAGTATTTATATCACATAACTTTTTTTGAGGTAATTCCCTAGTCGTTCGAAACTGATTAATGTAATCTTCATCAAAGCTAATTTGTACACCAAAACATGATGCAATCTTCAAGACAAAAATACTGTTTCATTCTTAATGGTCTAAAACTTCCTCAATAAAAAACACAAGTACCGGAAACAGTTTTGACAACTTATGCATCATTTCCATTATGATTGAATGCGAATAGTAACAAGTGTTGAAAATGCTCAGTCTTGTCAGCTATCAGTTCCAGGCAAACGTGTAGAATAGGTGACCCAAAATGACTGCATACATTCGTGCGTTTTCACTTATTGTGGAATATAGAGGTGTTGCCAATTATCTTTATGTTATTTCCTAATGTATGGTAAATTAATTTAAACCAATTACTGTTTAAACTGCAATTATTTATGTAGATCTTACTATCAATGTGAGAAAACTATTTAGTGCACATATCTAGGTTATGTGCGCATATAAATTTCATGATATTATCGATTTACTTTTTAAAGAGAATTATATTTTTATATTTTAAGTTTGCATCCAAGCATAAGGTACAATCATGCAATACTCATAAATAACCTAAAAAAAACATATTTACCCTGGTTTGGTCAATAACATCTACGATGGTGACAAGTTTTCCCTTGTTAACTCCATCAGCCACTAGGGCTACTCGCCCTGTTTCCACGAATCTTTGGAAAGGCTGAAAGAATAAAAATAAATATTGTAATGTTTGGCCATGCGGTACATGTACATTTATGATAGTAGAATTTAAATTAATTTGATATAAAACTGACTAAAAGACGAAGTTAAAAATTTCATCATGCCAAAGACAACAATAAATTAACAAAGAGAATAATGAAGAAATAACTATTAAGTTAGAAATATAATTTAAGTCTTCCTACCATCTTAACGAAAACGGAAAGGCTGTCGGCAGCCACTAAAGAGGAAGTCCAATGATGACGTAGTACAGAGCAAGTCAAAAATAGTGTTACTAAAGCAGTTCTGTGACATTACCTCTCAAATAGTTTTAGTAATAAAGTTCTTTATTTTTAATGTTATATTTTGGTGCATTAAAAATTATATACAAGTTAAGGTATTTCACATTATAAATCTTAAGTTTCTCAATTGATACTCGTGGCGAAACTTCAAGTGTTGCCAATCTTTGTGTTGCCAACCAATCAATAGTGTTTAGTGCCAAAGAACAATCACTTGACATTGACAATTTTTTTTGCTGACATTGTTCTACGAGAAATATGTTTCTGTTATCTATTCGAAACTAAGAAATCGTGTTTTTGGGTATGTATTTATATTTTCTAACTTGATAATGTGATAAAATAATTGTCAAAATGCGTCCTACAGTATTGTAAAGTGTATACGTATTGATAAATAATAATTTTCTATTTTTGGATTACAGCATTCGATCCTATATACCATCGACTTCTTTTCATACTTGCTTTCTCAATAGCCTATAACTTTAGGTTTATAATACTTCCATCAACTTTTTAACGCTTTCTAGTATTCTTTAGGTGGGCGATGATTTCATCTAATAATAACTAATATAATGAGGAAGGTCATTGCATATCAAGACACATTCATAAAACCTATTCAGGGTGCACAGTCAAAATCCATACAAATTTCAATTGAAATTTTCTGCTATATTATGTCTCCGGAAATAATTTTGGTTTTTATATAGCTCAGATCAACCGTTTGTGAGATTGTACCAAAATGTATGACATTAGAACAGTGGTTAAAAGTTACAATAAGAAACACTCCAATGAACGCACCCTGAGGATCTGTGTAAATATCGAACGGGCTCAAGTTGGTGCTGGTTATGAGTGTGAATTAATAATACATCAAATTGCCCATTAAATCCTTTGATATGTTTGATCCCGACCAAGGCGACGACTTTTCTGATTAGAAAAAAATGTTTGAGTACGTCATCATCCAGGACAGACGTAAAGTCGGTGGTCCCGTGTGTTGTAGGTATAATCCACTCACACGTTAAAGAACACAATGATCAGGTGGAAATCCTGGTATTGGCTAAATTTCTAGGAGTCATGATCGTAATCTCTGACGTCAGTGATTAGCCTATGTTGCGGAAACAGGCCGACGTTAAATAAAACAAGTAAAAAAAAAACTTTTGACCTAAATCATACACACAAAGGATTCAACTGATGTTCAGTGCTGCTAAAACAAAGTGACTTGCTCATTGCAATTTAATTATTATACACGAATCATGTTGTTGAAAACTTGCTTTCCAATAACATTGATATCTTTTGTCTTATTCTGGCTTTCTAACAACAAGATTTGAATCCCTTTGACTAGAACACCCGCCAAGTACACAAAGTATTTCTAAGTCGTTTATACTTTCCCAAGGCATACCTCCGAACTAGAGGCATTAAAAATAAATAAACGTATTGCGTGAAAATAAAAAAGTGCGGTTTTTTCCAAGAAATTGGCGTGTGCTGATGGGTTAATCTTCAAACCGGGACAGACTCTGGACATTTTTCTTTCTTGATGGGAAGTGTGTTTGATATTTGATCACCAAAAAAAAAGGTTATTATATAATTCCATAATTTGTGTCGTTCAATCGGACATAGATATCACTTTTATCATGCTTTCAATTGTGACATGAAAAAATCGGGACAATATATCTAACCGAGCAGGACGCTGGGACCGATATCTAAAACCGGGACGGATGGTGACCCTACGTATATAGCATATTTGACAGTCACCAACAAATCTCGATAACACAATGTGACGTTATTAAGAACCTTTATTGAATTAGTAATTGCCCAAACGGACAAAGGTACCTAGCATATGTATGCTTCAGGAAAAGAATAGGATAAAAGAGTTTTCAATGTTCAATAAGTTACTCATTAAATTGTTTAAAAGAAACTGTTCAATTTGTTCAGATTTTGGTTACATTTTATATACTCACTGTTATGTGTGTAGTTTTATATAAGCAAAAGTATTAAATATTCAGTGTCTTACACTTGTCATTTCAGTGAAATCTCGTTATAAGAGACATCTGGATGTCTGGACTTTTGTCTCTTATAAACGGGCACTCTTGTGGGAAATGCTTATTTTTTGAAAATCCGCTAATTAGGTAGTTTAGCGGTTTTTTTAAAAAATTTTTTTATACGATAGTAAAGTGGAAGAAAAGCGAATACTAAAATAGATAAAAATTCGCATTGGAAAGTTGTTTAAATAAATATTGAAATATATACTCTCTTGAACGAATGTGTAATGCACGTGTACAATTCATTTTTGTTCTAGGTTTAGTTTATTTAAACAATTTTCAATGCATTTCATCTCATATTGCTATTCGTAACACTTTACTATCCTTTAAACAAATTTAAAAAAATACACTAAACTACTCAATTAAAAGAGTATCTTTTTCAAATGTTTCTCTATTTTGGCAGAAGCATTTAAAATTTTCTCTTTCTTCTGCATTATTTTTCTCTAATGTCAAAGTCAACACATTTAGTTTTTCAGCGATAACCCTTAAAAAACACCTGAGTGTTTCTCGACCTCAATATTTCGATTAGCTTTCTGCACAATTGACAAAACATTTCTCTTCACAGCCATCAGAGTTAAAATTTCAACCCACAATCAAAATCTCTAATTTACCCGAAACTGGCGTAAAGAAACGAGTCCAGAAGCACAGTTCGTAAAATACAGTATCTTAACAATAACAATCCATATGTCTTTCATATGGGAATTACGCAGTCTCGGAAAGGCAACATGACATGTAAATCTATTCAATAACAAATGGTACAGATGCATTTTTTTTTTCGTGTACGGGGATGATTCCTTTCAGTACATTTGCACTGGACAGTCCACAATTTTTCCATGTTGTCTCTTAACAAACGGGAAAAAGTATCTTCGGGACTCAAAGTATTGTCTAATATATCCTGGAATCCCTTATAAGTAGGTCTCCAATAACCGGGAAATAAATACATTATTTAAGCGGAATTGTACTCAGGACCACAAGGAGTGTCCACCATAGGCGGGAATCTCTTATAACCGGGTCTCTTGTAACGAGGTTTTACTATATTTATTATGTATTGAATCTTATGTTATGGACAATTTTTGAAGGTTTTGTTTTTTCTAGGAAAGGAGCGATGAATCCGTATGAGTATCCGGGTTACCCCCAAAACTTTTATCCGACACCATATGATGCATACGTTCCACCACATCAATTCAATGGTTATGCTTATGCTGTAGAACCGCCATATCTTATACATCCACCATATCCCCAATATGATATGATAACAAATTTAAATTATTCGATTCCAACAACTACAAAAGTTTTGATCAATCCAAACTTTAGAGCCTCGAAAGTGCACATAAATCCCAATTTTAAAAAAACTGCTTCACCCACTAATAAGTCTGTGATACATGTGAATCCAAATGTATTGCGTGTATCCAATTTAGAAACCACCATAAGTGCAGAAGAAATAATACTGCAACAAAAAGCGACAGAATTGCTGAGGATGGCGACAGATCCGCCTAAAAAAGAAATGTTAAACGTCAACCATGTTAATGTCAAACCTATTATATCAACTCGTACCAAATGGATTCGTGGCCCAGATCACTCGACCACTGAAACTAAACCAACCAAAGAATTAAAATTTTATCAAAGTACCTATAAATTGGTAAATAACAGTAGTTGTGCCAGTACACAGAAAACGTTGCCTCAGATGACAGCAAAAACCTCTAGAACGCCTAACATAATATTACAAACTGAAATAAGACAACCTGTTATGGAGAATAAAAAACAAAAATTATCTTTTCACTCGACATACAAAATAGTTAGGCAAACCTCGAAGAATGAAGGATACAATAAGGAGAATGCTCGGTTACTTTTTAAATCTAAATTTAAACTGATCAGGAGAGGTTCTACTTCGAAGAAGTCACCAAAGGTGAAACGATTTTCCAATATTGAGAATCTAATATCCAGGAAAATAGTTAGAAATGGAGGAGTTTACACTAAATTGATTAGTGTAAATAAATTGTCTTTTAAACTAGCGCCACCTAAGATTGGTAATTTTACCAAGTTAAAGACTTCAAAATCTTTACAAATTGGAGGCCATCAGTACAAAGTCACTAAAAACCAACTCAGTTTGAAGAAACTACCTCTGCAAAATAATAAATTTAAGAAAATAAATTCAAAGAACATTTTGATTAATACTAAGAGAAAGTTTACAGGAAACAAAGTGATTTTAAGGTAATATTATTTCTCAAATTATTAGAAATGAGTAAAAAAACATATATTTTTAGTCAACTGAAATTGAAAGCAATGAATATTGCACCAAATAAACTAAAAAAATCGAACCAGGCATGTCCATATTACAGAAGATTTGGAAAGTGCAAAGGAAAAGACAATGGCAAATGCATCAAGAAACACAATTCAGATCAAATAACTATATGTCCAAGGTGAATATTATTTAAGAAAAGTATTTGTATGATAACTACTAGAAATAATGCTATTTTTAATTAGATTTATACAGGGTGCCTGCATTAGAGAAAAATGTTTATTATCACATAAGGTATTGCCAGAAAAAATGCCTACTTGTAAATTCTTCTTGGAAGGAATGTGTTCCAAAAATGACTGTCCATATCTTCATGTTAAAATTAGTGCAAAAGCTGATATCTGCAAAGATTTCCTGGAAGGTTATTGTGAACAAGCTGCGAAGGTAATAATTGTTTGTTTGACCATTCTTTTGTAATACAATTTGCACATTTTTTTTAGTGCAATTTCCGTCACCAGTACCTATGTCCAGATTTTGAAAAAAGCAAAAGTTGTCCAAGAATACGTTGTCCTTATCCGCATGGTTCAAGGGTAAGAAACATAAGTCTCTCAGCTGTTGCCAAAAAATTCATAACTCAAGTTAGAAACGTAAAAGTAAGTAAACCTGTGTGTATGCGAGTTGTAGAAAACAGCACATCTGCTACTATCAGTGATTCAGAAAAGCCAAGTATAAGATATTATACTGACTTCCAGTCAGATAATGCTACTCATGAAGTAGATACTAAAACTTTAGATGTGCAACAGAGCAATTTAGATGTTGTAACTCTTGACGTTGTTAAAGATGTTAAAAGAAGGCCTGCATTAGGTATTTTACCTTCTTTTATACCATTTAGTGAACAAATAAATAGTTGATTTTTTTGGCAGCAGATTTTTTAGTGCAAATGTATGTTTAAAAAAAAAATGTTTATAATGATATATTTTATAATAATAAATTTTAAATAAAGTATATATATATTTTTTGCAAATTTATTTTTTTTTACCTGATCCTCTATAAACTATACATATTATTTTCTAGTATTAAAAATTTCTGCATAATTTAACTTAATTGATTTATATTGTTTTTTTTAAATTTATTTACAATCCGGAATCTAGGATTCAAAGATTGATACTCTTACCAACTCTATCGGCAGAATTATAGAATGTGGAAACTTAAATGGTTCTCCATAAATTAGATACATTTTTTTGAGAGGGTGGGGATCTTACATGAGAAGAGGATTAGAAAATTTATCTACTACGTAATGATTTCTTTAAATAATTACTAACAAGGAAATATAATGTGGTAAACCAACCGCAACGCCGCCCGACCCTATATAGTAAACACCAAGGATGTGTATTCTATCTCCTTGGTAAACACTAATTAAGAGGACTTATGTTTTAGGGAAATATATAAAACCAGAAGTAATCTTTGTATAATTTTTGATCTATATTTTATCCAAAACAGTCACATCGGTATAATTCAATCACATATCAGCCTCTATACTGTTCAGGGTCAGCCAAAAAATAAAATAGGTTCTTTCAAAACAACACAATTTAACCATTCAAGAATAGTTTAGGGTTGACCCATTCATAAAATTTACACTGTCACGGTAATTCTATACAGATGAATATCTGGTTGCCTATATTTTATTCCTTTGCCGACCCTCAACCATACTCTAAGGGTCTATTCCCACACACGTGCAGCGGATCGACAGAGCACGGTCAGGACAAGTCCGCTTGTACGGGTTTTATGGTGTATTCACACACACGTGCAGCGATCGACAGACCACGGTCAGGTCAGAGCAAATTAGTACACAAGGCATAGGCTCTGCTCGGTCGGTGCGCCATGTGTGAATGCAAGCATTTAAAACCCGTACAAGCGGACTTGTCCTGATCGTGCTCTGTCGATCCGCTGCACGTGTGTGGGAATAGACCCTTAAATGTTTGCATTCACACATGTCGCCACCGACCGAGCAGAGCCTATACCTTATGTACTAATTTGCTCTGACCTGACCGTGGTCTGTCGATCGCTGCACGTGTGTGTGAATACACCATAATTGATTCTTGAACGATCAAATCGTGTTGTTGGAAAGAACCTGATATAAACCCTACAATATAAGCAACCAGATACTCGTAGAAAGACAAGGAACACAAACAAGTAAGTAGGTATCTTTGCATGTGTCTATGTTTGATAGGTTGCCTATACTGTAGAGGTGTATATTTTGTTCTTTGAATGACGCGATGTAACGGCACAAAGAAAACATTTTGTGCATCAAAAAAATTAATATCATTTAATACATATTTGAAATAACAAAGATACGCCAGTTTGGCGAAATAATGTATATTTGAACTGAAGTTACAAAATTTCATAAGAAACGAAAAAGATATAAATTGAGAATTGGTGTGAACCCGATTTTGAAATATGGCACTAATTGTTCCATCCATACAGGGTGTTTCAATAAAACATGTTTATAAAAAATTCAAATTTCATGCCGCTTCTTTGATATATTGTACACATACTATCCTTAAGAGTTATGCCATCTAGTGTAATATTGACGAAGTGGTTACAAGCAAGGAAATCTACAATGATGCTTATGCAACCCAATATCCTTTTCTGTCGTGCCGACTAAAAAATGTATAAACACTGACATTAGACATTAGTAATGTGTGCTATTTTAAAGAGGCGCTAAGAATTTTGAATTTTTTATAAACATGTTTTATTGGAACACCCTGTATAAAATTTTACATGTGCCGCTTAGTTGTTATGGTCAGAAGTAATAGAAGGTCTAGTTTGGAGGCTCTCTTCACACCGCTCGTTTATATAACCTTCAAATGTGTGTTTTGAATGTGAGGGTATCTGTAAAAGTTATTTATACATTTTTTACTTAATTTTATTGTTGGCTTGATAATTATCTATTAATTCCCTAACAAAACATCCAATATAATTTCTGGCTAGCCCAGTTTCTCATTACTATGTATTACTTACAAGGAAAAAGTGCTAGTAAGTTACAACTTTTATTTCTGTGTAAAGTGTAAAATATGTTCATATTTTAGATATAGTTTATTATTTACTACAAAGTAAAGAATATAATGTTGGACGAAAGGAAGGGCCCACAATAAATATTTTAATTTTGAAGGATTCATCTATAAGCAGGCACCACGCAACAATAACTGTACAGGTATGTTGAGACAACAGTTTTGGGAAATGGGCGATAGTTTGTTTGTAATATTGTATTTTAATGTTTAACATCATCTATATAATTAGCAAACAAAGAGTTACTATGTTACTTCCTTGGTTAATCTGAAGCATAAGTGAAATGCGTTATTATAGAACGGGGTTCATGAAATAAGAGATAAATGAAGCAACTCCTGGTTGTCTGCTAACGTTTCGACGATTTATTGTCGTCGTCATCAGAGCTAAAAATTTCAGTAAAACATGACATTAGTGCCCTATCCGGACGGCGATAAACAAGCTAAAGTCTGTTTTTCCTAAGGAGAATACATTTACGTCACTTGCGCAGAAACGTAAATCTGTCCAAGCAGTTCGTTGCCGAGCAACAGGCGGCCATTTCTGCTAATCATTAGCATAGTTCGAATAATTTTTCTTGATTATTTTAATAATCTTAAACGTCTAATAATGACTTCAAAACGTGTTGGTGTCAAGGGGAAACCCTTGGGAAGGCAAGCCAAAGAAGTGCTGCATAACGTTGCAGAGTTTATCCCATTGTATGTTCACCGGTAAGTAGGACCTAACCTTAAAATTCTCGCATTGGACATGGGAATAAGCAGTTTGTTGACTGTTACATATTCACATTTACATTTGTAGAGAACGATTAATTGCTGCTATGGAGATTCGAAATCATCATATCTTAGGATTCAAAAAGAATTTCATTCCATGGAAGCGGCAGGATCTTCATCTTTTAGCAGTCCGAAGAAGAGACAAAATAAGAAGAGCCCTGTACTAGATGCCCTAACTGCCAATGATATTGTTCAAAT